>JAMAKE010000095.1:0-74652 GCA_023628695.1 Nectriaceae sp. PG4201 | reverse complement strand
TTTTTTCTTAAGAAACCTAAATCTCAGTTTTTAGCTATATATTAATTAAATAGCTTGTTTTTCAAAGTTTTAAATTTCTACTTTTAGCTATATAATATTAATGCATCGCATGCTTATCTGCGCCGCATGCTTATCATATATATTATTGCTTATTAAAATTATTATATTAAGCTCTAGAGTATTTATATAAAAAGAAATAAGCTTATATTTAAGGAAGTAATATTATACTTTTTAACTAGCTTAAGTAAAAGAACATTTTATTTTAATATTCTATAATATAAAGAGCAATTATAACTTAAATATTAAATGCTTATATCTCTTAATTAAGCTTTTAAAATAATATTTATATAGAAACTCTTTATAATAACTATATTATTAAGCTTTAATTTAATAGATTATATATTACTCTTACTATTAAAGAGCTTCCTTAGGACTTGCTTGCTCTTTTTAATAATTAGAAATTAAGTTATTTTTATCTTAATATAATCTCCCTTAAAGCCTTAGAAAGTTCTAGGTTTTAAGAGGTCAATTAAGTTAATAAGGTAAATAGCACTATAGTTATTTAATAATATGCTTAAAGCAAGTAAGTAATAGCCTATTATAAGCATAGTAAATATATTAATAATTTATTCTAAGTAATATAATAATGCTAAATTAATAAGAGCTACTTAAATATTCCTAGGGAATTTCACTTTTAAGATAGTTATTTCTTTGCTTCTTAAGCTTGCATTAAGTTGCTTAGCTATTAATTTAAATTGAAGTTAATTCTACCTTCCCTTCTATAGTTCTATATATATATCCTTATATTACTTCTTAAAAGGTAAGCTCTTAAGCTTATCTCTCTTATTTCTTATGCTTGCATATTTTATAACTTAGCAGTCCTTTAGCTTCTACTTATGCTTATATTTATAAGGACACTTAAGCTTATTGCCTTTATTTACTTCCTTATAATTAAAGAAGCCTTTTAGCAATATAATATAAACTCTAGGGCATTTCTTAGACTATTATTATATAATTATAGCTGCAAACCAATTTTTATATTAAGAGAGCTTAAGAATTTTCTCTTTTATAAGCTCCTTTTCTATTAGCTTTTATAGCTTATTTTCTACTTAAGTAGTTACTATCTATATACTTATAGCTTATAAGAAATTGTTAATAGCTATATTACTATTTATCTTAAGGATCTTATATACTTCCTTGCATATTAAAGCTTTATTCCATTTTATATATTAAATATCTAGTTTAATATTAATATATAAGGCCTCTTATAGCATTGCTATATATACTTTATAAATTTCCTCTTTAATATTTAATTAACTTAAGGCAAGCTTAGCTTTAAGAGCTTTTATAAGGCTTTAAATAGAGAAGTTAAAGTTTATATTTACTACTTAGTTTATAATAGCTTTATATATACTCTATTTAACTATTATAAAGATTTAATTCTTAAGAGCTTATGCTATATATATCTTATTATAATAGTTTTATTATGCATTTTATATATCTTAATTAAGTACTTAATATATAGCAATAACTTTTATAAGCATAGCATAACTTACTTTTACTACTTCCTTAAGTATATACTCTTTAACTTCCTTAAAGTTAATAAATATAAGGCACTTAAGTTTATTAATTTCTTAATTTAATTAATTTAAATTAATCTTTTCTTATATACTAAGGTTATATATATTTCCTTATAGCATAAATATTTAATTAATCTAATATACTTATAAGTTAAGAGTCTTAATCTTTAAAAGCTCAATAGAGTTAATTATCTTAATAGACTTATATATTATGCATTATGCACTTTAACAATATATTTTAATATAAGATTTTTAATAATTTACTTTAAAAGCTAAGGGATAAGACTTTAAGATAATTCTAAAGAGAAAAGGATATTTATATGCTCTAAATTAAATTTTAAAGCAATAAAAGTTACTAAGTATGCTCCTACCCAGGCTCATAACTATTATAGGGTATATAATTTCATTGATAGGAGCATAGAAACGTTGATTGAAAGAGCCTTATTTTTCAAATTGGTCTATGTATGCGGCCCTTTTGAGGCCCCGCTTATGTAAGCTAAACGTGAGCTCCAAGTGAGCTTGCACTAGGCCTTTTTGGTAGGGTTACCCACAACACATTGCGTACCCCTCAGCACCGAAAGCGACTAGTTAGTAAACAAACATAATCTTGGTACTGTAGGTGTTGGAGTCCAAGCACAGCACCGTATTGCCTGCCGAGGTAAAGTTCACTTGGGAGGAGGTTGCACCACAAATGCACGTGGCGACACCATATTATCGTGACTAAGCTTATGTGATTGGAGAGAAGATGTGGCTTCGAGATACCACCGAATGCCCAAATCATCGTGGCTATGGGTCTGCGTCTCCTCACGTCCCTTGCTTGTAAATCCTGCCTCTCGAGATCTGAGTCACACTTCTAATACGGATTCTCCGGGCGCTGCTATGGGCAACGAGTTTGATATGAAAGGGCTTATTAGCCAACCCTACACGGATCCTGACCCGGATAGTTACTCCTCTTTCCAGCGCGACATCTACCAGTCCTTTCAACCGCCGATATTTTCTACGAAGCCCTCTGAATGGGAAGCATTGGCACGGTCCAAGGTGGCTACGGCCAACTTTGGCTATGTCTATGGCTCCGCGAGTAGTGCAGCGACAGCCGAGGCCAACATTAAAGCCTTCAATCGGTATCGGCTCCGACCACGCTTTTTGGTCGATGCCACTAGGCGAGAGGTCAGCATTGAGCTGTTTGGCACCAAGTACAGGAGCCCGTTGTTAGTTGCTCCTATCGGCGTCCAGGATATTATGCACCCAGATGCTGAGCAGGCCACAGCCAAGGCTTGCCGTAACCTAGGGGTGCCAATGATTTTGTCCACGGCTGCCACCCGCACAATAGAACAGGTTGCGGAGGCCAATGGAGATGGTCATCGCTGGTATCAGCTGTACTGGCCGAAACCTCAATGTGAAGCGGTTACAGCTAGCCTCCTGAGTCGAGCCAAGGCTTCCGGGTACGCAGTCCTCGTTGTCACTCTAGACACCTTCAACCTTGCCTGGAGACCTACAGATCTTGACACCGCGTACCTCCCTTTCATTTGGGGGCGGGGCTGCCAAATCGGCCTCTCAGATCCCGTCTTCAGTAGTCTCTATGAGGACATGCAAAAGAAGGACATGCGAAGTTACAGCGAAAAGCTGGCTGAATTGTGGTCAATTATGAGAAGACCTGGCACCATTTATGGCGCTGCTCGGATACTTGCCAATGCAAGAGTCCTTCAGAAATCGAAAGCTTGGATCGACGTCATAAACTCGGGTACATATCGCGAATGGGAACATCTAAAGGTGTTAAAACAACTGTGGGACGGTCCAATCGTTCTCAAAGGAATCCAAACCGTACATGATGCTCACCTAGCTATTGACTTCGACATTGACGGTATCATCGTGTCAAATCACGGTGGCCGACAACTTGATGGAGCCATCGCGTCATTGGATGCCCTTGCCGAGATTGCAGCGGACTCAAGGGTCAAAAGGTCCAACTTGACCCTCATCTTTGACAGCGGTGTTCGGACTGGCGCGGATGTGCTGAAAGCTTTGGCACTGGGCGCCCAAGCTGTGTGCATTGGACGGCCGTACGTATACGGACTCGCTATTGGCGGACAAAAGGGGGTAGAACATGTTCTCAAGTGCTTGCTAGCAGACGCGGACAATATGCTTGGAAATTGTGGTAAAAAGAGCATCCGTGATCTGGGTAGAGATGATTTGCAAATCTTACCGCATAGCAAACTCTAACTTTGGCAAAAGGTCGCTTGTTTTACATTGAATTCCGACTTAAAACACTTCTGAATGTCCATTAAGAATTCTTCTAGCGGATTGGAGTAGAGTGTTATCAGAGTTTGAGCCTCATGTGACGTCCGTCACTGTTTAGTCTATAATCACTTCCAGTGGCCTCTCAATGAATATCAATGGATCTTGAACTGTGCTTGATAACTCGCTGGCTCTGTAATCTACCAAAAGGCAAGAAGAAAAAAGAGGTGATAAGCTGAGTCTGCTATTTGTGAAAGGCGATCTCACCCTATATCACAACAACCTATAGCTCTTCTAGGTAAATCATAGGATTGTTTCAACCTGCAACCCAAAATACCAAACCCGCTGGATCGAGTTGATATTGGCGATATATTCTAACGGGTTTCTGGACAACATGATCAAATCTGCTCTTTTTCCTAGATCGATGGACCCTCGATCTTCAAGACCAAACAATGATGGAGGTGGAGTTGTGGCTGACCGAATAGCATCGAGAGTTGACAGCCCAACCTCAACGAGGAGCATGAGCTCCTTCCACATGCTATTGCCGTACGAGACATTCTTGGCACCACTTGCGTGCTTGTTCGCGTTTGTACCTGCAAAAATTGGTATCCTTGCATCGTTGATGCGATTAGCGGAGACTTTGGCGCATGAGGAGTTGAATTTTGTATCTATTGCGGTAGCTAGCATCTTGACCAATGTAGGCACGGCCACCACTTCTCCGGCCCTCATCTTTGACACCACCTCTCTACTCAGCGGCTGGTACAAGGGAATATGTGTGATTACATCTACCTGGTGCCCACCGCCTTCTCAATCCTATAACGGCTCGTTGCATGGGCAACGATCTTCCGCCCTTGTGCGCGAGCCCCTGCTGCCACGGCATTCACGGTCGGCTGATCAGGCCCCTCGGGCTCTATCGTCATCTTGATGTAGTCTGCACCATCCGAAATACGGTCAGCTACAAACGATTCCGCATACTAGTAGCCTTTTAGGAAATCCGGGCCTGCTGGTCAAGCGGCTCCCTGGGAGCATTGCTGGGAAGCCTGCGCTGCGTACGTCGCAGTGACCAACACCATCGCAGAGAGTTTCGAACATAGTAAGATCTCTGGTGCCCATGTCCAAACAAATCGTCACACCATGACGGGCCATGAGAATTAGATCATCTACACCGCGTATGTGGACGTGAGAATCGATCAAATCACGAAGCAGGGACGCGCCACCCCCGTAATGATATTTTCTTGCGCCTTTAGTGTCTACAACTATCAAGCCATTCTCAAATGCAACAGTCTAGCCACCTCACATCTGGTTACTATCAAATACGGTAACATTCTAGATAAGGACTTTGGGATGTTAAGAAGCCATTGAGAAGGGGCAATCCGAAGTTTGACAAGTTGGGTCAAGAAACTGTGGTATTGTGAGATAGTACTAGGTTAGCATGCAAGGCTCGATGCACAACAATATTAAATACTGCCTCGACCTATCAGTAGCTCCGTGTGAAGCCCTGGCGGGGTAGTCTACACCATTAATGTATTGATAGGTGCCGTCTGTGAGGTCGAACGCGTCATGGTCCGGCCGCTTCCGGGATTCCGTTGGTGACGTGAGGTTCAATACATCGTGGCTTATCAGCTGGCTACTCGTACCCCAAAAACTGTACAATTGTCCCTCTCTCTTTTGTGGAGGGCCTATTGAGTACCCAAGCCAGCACTTTAAGTTAGCCATTCTTGTGATGGGCGGCACATTGAGAGTGATGAACATTGCATTGTGACGTCGCAATCCCAATCGGACAGTTGGTTGATTCGTGCGCGCGATGTGCTAGCGTCTCGTGATAGAGCTGGGTTATTAGCTTTATGCCACTCAACATCGGATCTGTATGTTTGTTATTCAGGCCGAAGAAGTGGAACTATTACCGCATAAGCTTCATTAATTGATGTTATATACTCTTCAAATCCCTTACTGTTCTGCTTTCCGAACTTAAACAATAGGCTTTCTTCAATCTCCACAGAACTCTTAACTCTACCTTCTCTTCTCGGTAATCAGGATTTGCTTGACTGCCGTGTACCCCGGCTCTGCAAACATTTTTACCATGTGTGCGGCTTGTATCAGTACTTCTACGAATGTCTGCCGACCTGTCTCGTCCAGATCGGTTAATTAATTGTCCAGTGCAATCTGCTGTGTGATTCCACCTACTGCGCGAAGGGTGCCAAGCCTTGTTGGCAAGCCTAAACCTCTGAAAATAACCGTTATATTCCCTATCCTGATCGATACTTGTATTTTGAAGGACAGTTTGGACTGAACATGATCTGTAATGTCAATTATCGGGTTCGAATTTCCGATAAATGACGAGCCTATTCCCTAGCGCTAGGGAAGGATAACGTAAGTAGAATCTTTAGATCGGGCTTGCGATCAACTTCTCTGAAGCATGTGAAGCGGAAAATTGGGGTTGGGCTATACAGTCTTAGTCTTGTACGATAGAGCAAGTATCGAAACACAGGAAGCTCTGATTGGCTGGAGCTGTCCTGCTTAAGGGGCAAAGCTCCTTGTTTCCCTACGCAAAAAAAAAACAAGGCTCTTTCAATTCATCTCTCGTTTAACAACAAGCTTGCGTTCCCATGGCCCACCCCGAGAGAGTTAGTGTTCAACCCTGGAGCCCGACCCCCCCCGCGGGAGTCGCTGTGCCCTGTTCCTTCTTAAAATTAGCCGAGTTAGAGCATTGCGGGGGTAGCTCGCGACGTACGGTGATACCGTGTGACTGAATGTTACCCTGTGGATGAGGATATCGATGGTCTTGTCAAAAGTCCGAGAAGCCTATTCTACTCTCAGATTATCTCTTGTCATAATTCTACCGCATTCACAGCATTCGTGAGATTGTAGCCTGCCATCTTTTCTTGACAGCAGTTGAGACAGTGACTTACAATAGCGTAATCTCATCAATTCCTGCTAGCCCGATAGGTTCCACTCACTTTACTGCCCAGGCTCGCTCTCTCCTAGACTAGGAACGTACCCCTGATGATGTATGCCTCTCTCGCGGTCAGATTGAAAGGCATTTCAATACATGTTTTAGTGGCCATCACCGTTATTTACCCTTCAACGTTACCTCTGAAGACGACGTTTACTTTCGCAGTTCCTTGTTATTCTGGATCATCTGCGCTGCGACATCTCGCTGGAAGCAACAGACCCAACTTGCGCCTATGATCATACCCATGATTGCAGGCCAGCGTCCACACAACCTCTTATACCGTCGAGGCGATCCAAGCTCTTCTTATCATATGCATCTCGCCTTTAAGGCCGTTCGCCTGAGCGAGGAGTCTTCGCAATTCTACAGTAGCATTGCAACTCAGATGAGCCTTCAATCGGGACTCCACGGACCAGGTCAACCATATTGGCCGCTTGAACTTGATTTCTAGGAGGCCCTTTGAGGGCCGAGGATGAAGAAATTAGGCTGACGACTTGGCTGGCGTGCTATGTGGTCAATCATATGCAGTCGAGTTATCAAAAGTGCCTTCATCAATATTGGTTAAATGCGAACTTGCTGAGCGCCTTCGGAAACCTGGCAGTTGACCCTTGTCTGTCTCAAATGTGTCGCATTAATCACTTGTTGATGCGCCTATCATGGAAGATAGGAGCCAATACCATAACTCCAATCGGAATAGTTGAACCAGAGGCTCGACCTACAATCATAAGATATTACGGTGAACAGATGTCTATTCTTGAGTATCAATTCCTTACAAATGTAGAAAATGACGTCAGGATCTCACCTTTGTATTCGAAATTGCAACTCCTTTCCTTCGCACTGCTTGATGACCTACCCTTCTCGGAGAGCTTACTGGACATGGTAAATGAAGCTCCTGCGATCCGATTGAGTATAGCTACAAGATGAGCTTATCTGCCGCTCGAATACACATTCGACGCGCGCTGTGCTATAATGCCTCTGTGCTGATTCGGATACTGCAACTACCGCTCGAAACGCAACGGGAGCGACTCTACGACAGTATCGAACGCGTTCGTAAAACATTGAGCCAAGCCGCAAGTACCCCAGATGACATCATATGCGATTATGCGCTATGTTTTAGGAACTTTCGTGTTTAGAAAGCACACGCCGGTCTTCAGCCATCTTGTCCGAAATGGAAGCGTCCGTCCTCTATGATACCCTGCGGGTCCACTGGGAACACTGGGTCGATGGAGGCTTCACCCTTAACCCTAACAAATCTAATTGGAACTCGATAGGCCTATAAATAAATCCACTCCTTAAAGTTCTATAAAAGAGCTCTCTCGCCGAGTATTCAGAGAAGCACAGCCCTTCTAAACAAACCTCTTCTGGACCTGATTTCGAAATTAGCGTCTGCTGCTACGTGGTTTGATTGCGGGGTAGAGTTTGCATGTTACAGCTATGGAACTATTGATAGTAACTCTTTCGGGCGGTCGGCGCGGGAGATGAAGTGAGCATTGTCGAGCTTACATCTCTTCTATTACTTGTATTACTATGCAGGAACCAGTTAAGAGCAAGTACATCTAATGGTATAGAATACATTAATCTGGACGATTCTGAGTGTAAGGTTTAACTTCCCTTCCAGTCCTTAATACTTAAAGCATCTAATACATTAATGTATCATTCTCTCAGACACTTCACCTTGGTCACTTTCTAGAGTAAAGAGTTTATAAGACATTAGATTAAGGGTAGCTTTCTGCTTCAATCTATGGACGCTAACGAGCAACCTGTGTTTCTGTAGATTCAAGACTCCTGCAACGCCAGCTTAAACTGAACAGGAACAAACCGTTGGGACCAACCTGACGTAATAAGTTCTAGGATACCTGGATATACTTGGATACTCACGACGAAAATGTGGAACTGGTCTGGTTACCAAGGCATCACGGGAGTCTATGGATGAACAAACTTTATCGGCTTCATTTATCACGTATCAACAGATCTTGCTCAAGTTGTCTTGTTAGTCAGTTTAGAAATGGTCCTCAATTGACCTCCGGTAGTATTTTTTCCCCACTCAGAGTTTTTACCGCTTAGTAACGACCGGCGCTTTGTTCCAGTTGTTCACTTTTCTACATCTGTTATCGCTCCTACAATCCTGACGAGTGTAAGACGAGCGACTCTAAGCCTCAATGCAGCCCCAAGGGATATATAAAGAATAAAAGGCCATTGCGGCTAATCCTGTTCTATTATCAGATCGGGAGACAGAAAATGGAAGATCAATTGGGAAGAATGACGAATTCTAGGCTAAGATGGAAATTCTTAATAGAAATTGTATTATCACCTCACAAGCTTCAGGATATTTCCTATACTTTCCATCTGATCTTCCAGTCATATCCATTAATACTATAGCACCTCGATCTCGCTTTAACTTGCACGGCTCAACCCCAACCCTCCAAATGAATTTTCAGCCTCTCTGGAATCTAAACAGTTAGCCAATCTGAACTCCCTCGTATTGGTGAGCTCTATTCTGAGCAACCTACCTTCCATTTCTGTCAATATCTGAAAACGGGTCGATAGGCGGCATGACTTCGATTAACTTTAATACAAGATCTAAGAATCCTCGTCGAGGGCTCACAAAGAATCCGCTGTAAGATGTGGGACATTGTCCGAAAAATATGCGGGGTAAGGGACATATTGGATGCCAACGTGCTGTTATAACACGGCTGTAAATCCTCGAAACCCGGGGCGCCTAGCCAGATCTATGGGACTCATAATAGTTTAGATGCCAACCCTGAGGTGACAAGGGCTCGTTCGCTGCGTCCATGAGAGCAGACAAAACAAAAGGGCAGCTACTACAGAGTCATCGGGCCGAAAAACCATGCTCTTGTTGGAAGTGACCCACTCTGTGAATTCTTACACCGCATGTCTAGTCAAGTTTGTGGGGCATCTGGTTCACGGGCCGATTGAAGTGTACGGCACAGCTCCTTCTTGCCATGTCTAACATCACCAAATGCGAGGAGACCATAACGAGACGCCGTTTAAGGGTTGCATATATATGAACAGGATAGCCTCCAGGTATATAGAGTAAGACCCTCTAAGTCTCAGGATCGTGCTCAACCGCGCAACTCTTGCCTATAAAACATGCGTATACTGGAGTTATCCTGGACGTCACTTGTGACGACCCTCGCTTTATCGCAACTGTCTCTAGCAGCGACAACCGAGACATACGACTACATAATTATCGGTGCTGGAACATGTGGGCTACTTCTAGCGAATCGCTTGTCGCAGGATGCCAACGTAAAGGTTGCTATCGTCGATCCGGGGGAAGACCAACGGCAAAATTCTAACGTCACTGATCCACTGACTTGGACGAGTTTAACGTCGACGCTTGTCAATTGGAACTATTCAAGTGTGCCACAAACTAATGCGGATGGCCGAATCATTGATTTTGATGCTGGAAAGGGCATTGGGGGTACCAGTCTGATTAACGGTACGGTGAAACAAACTCAGTGCTACGTTAACAAGTTTGGTGCTAACGAACTAAGGCATGACGTATATTCGGGGAGACAAAGCCCAGTTTGATGCTTGGGAGGACCTGGGAAATCCGGGTTGGAATTGGGGCACGATGCTAGAATACTACAAGAAGATTGAGAAGTTCTTCGTACCTGAACCTTGGCAGGCCGCTGTTGGAGCACTATATGAAGACAAATACCACGGGTTCTCTGGGGATCTCCACGTGGGATTCAACCCCTCCTTACAGAATGGCTCGTTCTACGACAGTGCAAGGATGTCTTGGGCTACCCTCGGCCAAGGCTTGAATAAAGACGTAAACAGTGGTAACACCGTTGGATTTGACGTCTGGCCGCAAACCTTAGACCCAGATAAAAACGTGCGATGGGATGCAGCCACATCTTTCTACTGGCCAATACAACACAGGAAAAATCTGAAGCTTTATCACGGCACTGTCTCCAAGATTCAGTGGGAATCCTCAACCAAAAGCAAAAAGCCTGTTGCATCGGGTGTTGAGTATTCTACCTTCGACAATAAGCGGAAAACGCTAAATGCAGCAAAGGAGGTAATCATCTCGGCTGGAGCCCTCCGAACACCCCTTATTCTTGAGCTTTCAGGAATTGGAAATCCCACCTTGTTGAAGAAATTGGGTATCAAGACAGTTGTCGACGTTCCTGGTGTTGGCGAAAACATGATTGACCAGCCCAACAACGGACTATTATTCGGTAGCACAGAAAACTTTCCTGGCTATGTTCCCTACGCCACTTTTGCGAATGCCAGCTCTCTCTTTGGCAGCAAGGTCAAATCTGTCGCAACTTCAACAAGAGCCAGCTTATCCCACTGGGCACAGCAAGTGGCAGAATCCAGCGATGGAGCTCTGAATGCCACAGCTCTTGAGCACCAATTTCGGATCCAACACGATCTCATTTTCAAGAAAGGTGTGACACTGGCGGAAATTCTATCACTGGCTTTTCAAAACATTGTCTTATCGGCATACTGGGACCTCATGCCGTTCAGTCGAGGCAGTGTGCATCTCGATTCAGTCAAAGACATCAACAAGCCCTCTATCAACCCAAAGTTCTTTTCCGTCCACTTTGACACTACAGTTCAAATAGCCACAGGCCGCCTGTCTCGGAAATTCTTCGACACAGCACCTATTAGAGCCATTGTCGGGGCAGCTCTGAAACCAGATAGCAGCGAGCTACCGCCGCAGGCTACGGACGAACAATGGAAACGCTATTCGGTCTCTAGTTTTACGTCCAACTCACATTCAATCGGTACGGCAGCCATGATGGCCAAAGAGCTTGGGGGAGTTGTGGATCCAGAGTTAAAGGTCTATGGGACGAGCAATGTACGAGTTGTGGACGCTTCGGTGCTGCCAATGCAGTTTAGTGGTCATCTGACTGCGACACTATACGCAGTGGCGCAGAGAGCAGCTGAGATGGTTATAAGGGCACAGAAGTATTAGGATAAGGACTTTCTAGCGTGGATGCAAAGTTCACAGAGAGGAGATATTTCGTTTGTTTTGGCACTGAACTGGGCGAGTACGAGTATCTTTCGAACAAGGTCCTGCAACCTGTGTTTAAGTTCAAAAACCGTTGTACTTAGCTTCTCGATGCACGTGTAGGGTCCTGCATCCGGTACATTACACCTGATACGAAGTGCGAATATGACAGAACGCTCAAGTGGCTGCTGATGTATAGTTAAGGCTACCTAGGTGCCATATCAAATGCAGCTTTCCGTGTGGGACACTGTCTGCAGATACAGGGGATAAGGCCCCCTCCGATCTACCAAAAGACTCAACTCTGCTGAGAACCCACAATCGGCACGTCCCGACATTCCCAATTGCTAGTCTTGGGTGCGATTGTCTGATCTCTCGTTGATGCCTTCCGAGGAGGGCAAGAAAGAGGAATCCCGATGATTGCGAAAGAACTTAGAAGGCCCATTGAAGGACCCTGGAGTGGGTAAACGATTCAGGAAAAGAGTGGTTGCAATTATGGGGGGTTTGTCCTATGCTTCCGCAATCCGGCGATAAATGGACTAGAATTGTGACCAGCTCTTTGTATGAACCTTCACTTATTTTCCTCTTCCACACATACCTAGTTCTTTTCAGATATGAGCGCTCTCCAGAATATCAAATTGATACAGGTAGCAAGTGAGAATAGCCCTTTCTGATGGTTGCTCTGGACCACATGGCCGCCGCTAACTAGGCAAATTCTAAAGCATCGCCCGCTAGGTGCATGTGAATCGTTACCTCATCACTAATGTCGATCCCCGCCACTAACCAACCGGCTATTCGGAATGTACGGCTTTCGGCTTTCGCAATTTCCGGACCCTTTTATCAGAGCTAACATCCCGCGTCTTTCTTCGCTTCGGAGTATTCTAACCCTTGCACTACAACCAAGGTAGATTAACAATTATGGACCAAGAACAAGAGATGTCGGGGGATGGAATGACACCCGAGCTTGCGAACCAGATCATCCACTCCCATCGCAGAGTTCGCTATGGTGAGCTACCACGTGACTCGCAATTTGCATTCTGACCGTTGGTGTAGGAACTGCCTGCTGGCCATGTCGTCAGCGCAAAGTCAAATGTGATCGGAAGAAGCCGTGCGACAGTTGCGTGAAGAGAGAACATCCGCGGTTATGCTCGTATACACCACAAGGGCAGGGAGCAAACAAGGCCCGCCGCAAACGGCCTGCTTACCTGGCTTTGCAACCTCACCATGAGAGCAGTAATGATGAGAGCCAGAATGAGGAGCAGCCGCTCGCGAGTATGTCAACAGATAATCCCTTTGATTCCTAATCATGCTCATATAGTCTGAAGGCAGTCCTGATCAACAGGGGTCTGGCTCCCACCGATTTCTCGGGCGGAATAGTATTCCATTTTTGCTGCAAGATCAGATATCCTCACCCGCCAACCAGGAAGGCACCGTCCCACGAGATATCCAGTCTATCTTAGGTCTTGACACCTCGGCTCCCTTTCCACTGATGTCATCTCACCAACTGCATATGGTCGCAGAGGATATTTCTGATGCGCTCCCATCCAACAGAGAAGTCATCAAGTGAGTAGGCAATATTTCGACCACGTTAATGGTAAGGGTCTTGACCAGCGTTGACCGCCTCCTAGGATCTTCCGTGTATATAAGGAAATACCTCACCAATTCTGGGGCTACGTAGCAGATCTCAACTCCTTTGAAACGAAACTCATGGTCTATCTCGAGCACCGGTCCAGATCTGCCACGAGCGACGCGCCCTCAGTGACTGTGACTGCTTCATGGCTTGCTATTTTGTTTGCTGTGCTATCGCTTGGATCCCAGTTTAACGACGCGCCATACCACATCCGCACTCGCGACTCGCAGAAATACATACAAACTTCGTTCCACTTCCTTCGTCTGGACAACTTCTTACTCCGGTATGTTTATTAGCATCTGTTACGAAATATCTGTGAAAATCTCTGGACTGATACTGGCTGGTAGTCCCTCACTTAATTCAATCCAGGCATTGCTCTTGACTGGCTTGGTTCTTCTTAATGATATGAAAGCCGAAGCGTCTTGGGCTCTAATGGGTCTCACAAGTCGCCTCGCACAATCGATCGGCATGCACCGCCAGGGTCTTCCCGACGCTACATTAGACTCACAGGAGATTGCCCGCCGACGAGTCTGGTGGGGTCTTGTCTGGCATGACACCCTCATGTCGCTCTCTTTTGATAGGTACTATTCCCGCTGCGCTACTTTCTCTTGCACCTTTCATGTTTCTCATTCAAATCGTCGCTAGATCACCTGTGGCAAACTCATCCACTTGCCCGATCCCGGAGACCTTACCCAATGGCCAGCTATCATACCTAGAGTTCATGTATCACCTCACCAAGATCGGCTCGCATCGTCTCAATCCGGACACTATATCTATTGCGAGGTATGACGATATCTTACAGACGTGTCAAGCAGTGGAGGCTCTACGATGCCGAACGTCTACCAACATTCAGTTCAAGGACCAGTGCAAAAGCACGACTGACCACCTGCAAAACTATGCTATTCGACTCAATGCCTCATTCATCATATCGGTGGCCTGCCGGCCAGCCATCCAAAAGAAAAATCGATTGGACCCAGAGCAGACCGAAGAAGTCTTAGATATTTTCAAGACTCACTTAAAGGAGAACATCAGAATGTTTCTGGCAATGCATCAACTATCGGTGATCCCTACTCGAAGCTGGGCGTTCATATACCATGGACTTTCCTCTGCGCTATTACTAGGCATTGTGTGCCAGACCAAGCCAGATCCTGAAGTGCACCAGTTGCAAGCAGAGCTCATTGATAGCCTCTCAGCGACATCTAATTCTGATGATGTCAAATCTTCGCCTGAACCACACATAAGGGCCACCGCCAGAGACATTGAGCTCTCTGGACATCTATGGCGGGCGTTGGCTGCGCTGAAGAACCTCCACAAGCACGGGTCAATCGTCAGCTCTAATCGAAAGATGACTCTTTCTACTAGCGAGGGCAACAACGCTCCTCCAATGCATTCCCCAGACGACGGTATTGTACCCGTGGCTGACGACGTTTCGTATGCTGCTATTCCGGGCTCCCGAGATGTGGCTATTGGCACGGAAGAGGCCCGGATGGGTGCGTGTCCACAGCGAATAACACCATTTGAGCAACGTATCGGAGTCGGCAACTTCGACTTGTCTGACACGACCACTTCCAGCCACAGGTGGGTGGATAATCTAGCCCCCCTAGACCTTTATGAGTCTATATGGAGTGGTAAATACAAAATACCTCGTTATCCTATGAATTTATCTAACATCTGTAGAATATCCGAATCTATGGACATGGGGGACTGATGATAACGGTCCAAGTCTTGACTTTTCGAGTCAAAAGGTATCAAACCAGGAGTGAAAGCACCTCGTTCCTGTAGAACGGTTTGAACTCAGAACTTCCTCATGATAACATTACGATTATACGACCGAAGAAATGAAAGATCACAAAATTAAACACGGGAGAGAGCGAAAGTGCCACACCCTTGCTTCACAATAGCTAGTTAAAATTGAGACTACCGTTACTCAGAAAGCGTTAAACGAAAACTTAAACCCTTCCATTATCGGACTGTATGAATATAACGTTTCTCAACCTTACGCTCACGCATCTACGTTGGCACGAAACAACTCCTTCCTATTCGGACTCGATAGTAAGGTAGCTCTACATAATAGATGCAATCATCACTCCTTGCTCGCGTTGACCCCTCCAAGTATCAATCCATCATATCTACCTAAGCATCGCGGCAGGTTGCACCGGGCCCAATCAATACACAATCTAAAGCTCGCAAGTGCCAGGCCCGAAAATCCCGAAGATGCCGAAGTCTCGGAGCCAGCTCACATGATGCCGATACGGACGGAGGTCTATACCACTTGAGTGAAAAATGGAATGCAGCATTTGAACAATCAGTGTCAATAAAGTAACACCTTTTTGGCTTGAGTTAGCTTTAATCCCGAACCCCGAGGTTGATGTCATCGAATTGATCTTACAAATTAGCTTCCACTTTTACTGAACGAAGACACTAAAAATGTAGACATTATTACGTAGGTCTTGAGGATGTAACTCCATCGCTGCACACTTATTTAAAGACCAAACAACCGTCTTAGGATTTTACTTCTGGCACATCCTGACTGCATTTGCATTAGATTACCGACCAGCCACTAGTTACAAAACACTACTCATCAAGATGTCTGACCCCAACAACCCTAACATTGCCAGCCGCACCACACCCCAGTGGGCGTTGTATCAACGCGAGTCTTTCTGGAACACGAACGAAGGGAAATACCCGATATTCAACACGGGCAAGTTCATTTTGTTACCCGTCATTAAAGCAGCAAGGCTAATTGGAACTCGCCAAAGACCCCGCTGAGGTTGAGAAATTGGCTAAAGAAAAACTCTCTCAAGGAGGATGGTACGTCTTAGAAATCCTTATATCCTGCAACGGTGATAACTTGCTGCCCCAGGTACTACTCATCCTGCAATGCTGGGCAATCTCTCACCCATCTTTCGAACCGCCAAGCTTTCTATAGGTACCGCATCATCCCTCGAATGTTAGTTGATACAAATGTCCGGGACACTGCTACCGAGATTTTCGGCCATAACGTATCCGCTCCGATCGGTTTCGCCCCAATTGGTATCAATCGCATTTATCATCCAACGGGGGAACTGTCTGTGGCCAGGGTAGCTCAATGCTTAAACTTGGCCTACTGCCTCTCCTCTGCGGGCAGCTATAGTATTGAAGACGTAGCTAAGGCGAACGGCAACGGTCCTCGATTCTTCCAGCTCTATCAGAGCCCCGATGACGAACTTTGCATTTCCATGATGCAACGAGCCTTTGACTCCGGGTTTGACGCTTGTATGCTCACTACAGACACGTGGTCTCTCGGCTGGAGACATAATGATGTCTTCACCGGTAATTACGCTTTCTACCACGATCATGGAGCCGGAGACATAGGCCTTCAAGACCCTGTTTTCCAGAAGCGGCTCAAAGAAGCAGGCATCGACCCAAATAAGAATCCCAAAGAAGCTGGCGAAAAATGGATTGATGAGAATATTTGGCACGGTCATGCGATTACGTGGGAAAAGATGAAGTGGACGATGCAGCAGTGGAAGAGGATCAGCGGTGGAAGACCGTTCTGTTTAAAGGGGATCCAAAGTGTTGAGGATGCGCGGAAGGCTGTCGAGCTGTGAGTAATCAGTTAAAGTCGAAGATGCTATTAGAGATTTACTGACAATTTCTCTGCTGTAAGAGGCGTAGATGGCATTGTCGTCTCCAACCACGCCGGTAGGCAGGTTGATGGTGCGATTGCGAGTTTGGACGCTCTGGAACGTATCGTGCAAGCTGTTGGAAATAAGACATACGTAAGGAACCTCCCTGCCAGAGCCAGAGCATCGACTAATAGTTTGGACAGATTATGTATGACTCCGGCGTGCGAAGTGCCGCAGATGTCTTTAAGGCATTGGCACTTGGTGCCAAGTTCGTCTTTATCGGACGTCTCTGGGTCTGGGGTCTCGGAATTGCAGGGCAGCATGGCGTGGAGCACATTTTGAGGAGTCTTCTGGCTGAGTTTGACATCTTGATGGAAGTCGGCGGCTTTCAGAGCATTGACCAGATAAACCGAACTGCACTCGACTCTCTGCCGAACACGTCCAACCTTATTGCGGAGCGTGCTAGGATCTAAAATACTTGCTAGTTAGACTGAATCTCTAGGTTGAATTGATAGCATCGCTGGTTGTCAGTGAAGGTGGACACGTCTGAGCGACCTACTTGGAGAAAGTGAAATGGCCTGCATTGGGTGGCTTGTGAGTTGGTGCTACTTGCGTATGGCGTACGAGGCAGCACTAAGCCTTGATAACCTGCATGAGAGCTTAATATTTTCACCTCATGTCTATACAATGAAAACTTAAGACAAAAAATGAGCTCGGCGCCGGTAAATAGTCTTAGTAGAATGGAATCGTTGGGCGTACCTTTTAGGCCGGTATCACGGTGCTGCAAGAGCTACAGTACCGAAGCTTAGCTCTAGTTTTAGGGGCCCGAGTCCGATGGCAGCTTTGACTGGATTATGCGCCGTGGCTCCACACTCGGGCCAGCAGATTAGCCGGGATACGCTGCTATAATAGCCGAATCTGTAGCTAGGCTGCGCGACTCACTCTCCAGTCCAAGCATTGGTCTCACCTCTTCACCTTCGCCCAATCTCTTTCATACCGGGCGTCTGGGGTTATTCATCGTTCTGGAGAGAAATGGTACGTTGAAAGGGGCCCCAGTGATCCCATCACCTCCCACCTCGCTTCCTTCGCCGTTGCGGCGAATACAGCTTGGCCATGACCAATCGAAGACTACAAGCTTGCGATGCATGTCGGGTTCGGAAGGTAAGGTGTAGTGGCAGCAGTCCCTGCTCACAGTGTTCCCACCTCAATTTATCATGTCTGTTCTCACCTACTTCTACGAAACGCAAGCCTGGCATCCGGGGACGACTGGTGGCTGAGTTGCGCCATAAGGCTGTCCCGAGCTCCTCCTCCCAGACAACAGCTGATATTAGGGCAGCCTCTGGCAACGTGGAGCTAAAGACTTTAGAACAGGGCTCAGACAATTCTCTGAACTCGCGTTGCGAGGATAATATCGGATATGGTCCCAACTTCTTCCTTGAGCTTTTACCGAAGTTCGAGGATGTCGTCTACCCTATGAACCCCATCCTGTCACCAGCCGAGCTGCGTACAACAATCAACAATATGCACCGCAGCAACGAAGACACTGCTTTAGTATACGCGTTCGCGGCTGTAACTATCAGTCTTACCCGGACGTCGCGGACTACGCATGGACATCTTGATGCTCTAATTACGGATCTCATGCAGCGTTGTCTAATATCGCATCGCCATGTCGACTTCCACATCGCCACGAATGATGATGCCATGCTGGGTGAGCTACCAGTTAGCATCAAGCGAATAATGACGTGTATCTTCCTCGAGATCTCGATGATGAGCTTCAAGCGCATCGAGCGTAGCTTTGTTATCCTCCGAGAGGCAATCTCTATGATCCAGACTCTAAACGTACACATATACGCCGAGACAGATAGGGGCCCAGGACTGAAACAAACCGCTTGCTACCACAGACTGTACTGGGAAGCCTTCATCCATGAGCGTTTCATGACTATTGTATCGGGATATCCAAGCATCTTGCCACCTCTCACGACAGACTCCCCCTTGGTGGACGCAAGTATCCCACCACACGTGGACCTAGGATTCAACTGCCTTATCCAGCTATTCTGCATCATTGATAATGCCTTCCTCACCCATTGGAACGCTCAGCAATACAGAATGCAGGCCCCGTCCGAAATTACGGCCCTCTGGATTGAGAGCAAACAGGCACAGCTCGACCAGGACGAGGCTGGCGCGGCCGAGGCTGAACGTGCTTTAAGAGCCAGTGGACAAGGAGGGCTCACGGAGCTACAGCATGTAGATCTGTTTATAACAAGGCTTTGGCTTCGTACACTTGTTTGGCAGTTGGCCTTGTCTCAAGGACTCCTTCGGTCAGCTCCTCCGGAAGATTCGCACGAAGGTCTATCACTGCACTTTCCAGCGCAGCGACTGTCCGCGCAGCTTCGTAGTCTAGTCTGCCGCTTAAAAAGCGTCGCGTCGATTGCAACACATGGAAGTGGCATCCTTCAGAAGCTCTTCGAGATCACCAGCACCGTAGCCGATGTTCTGGCACTGCCACAGAACCATGGCCAGAGCCAGCAAGACGCACAGGCGAGGTTGGGGGATTATATTTTCCTGGTGAACTTCATGTTCAGTCTTCAGAGGATCCACAAGCAGCAGAGAGATTATCTGAGGGAAAAGCTGGAAGTTCTGCAATCGCTGTACAAGACAGTCGACTTTGGCGCTTTGGCCGGAGCGAGTCCGGACTAATAGTGATAGAACTCCAGAATGCACAAGATTGCTGATTCGAGAAATGGGGTTAAGCTTTCGTCTCGTCGCTCGTACTGAGGAGAGTAGGGTCAAAGAACAGGGGAAAATGTGTTTCTGATCCGTCTAAAGATCCATGCATGAGATTGTAAGGTTGTCTTGTCGTAGAATAGCGAAGTCTAGTTCATCTTCGTAGGGTTCTGCGACCATTATCAGGCCATATGTCCTGGTAAATCGTCTAATTTTCTCAAGAACCTTGTTGAGACTCCATAGAAGCTAGGCAATTTGAGGGCTAGAAGTATGGGATAGAGTCGGGTTGGTAGTTTGTCTGTATAGTTGACATTGCGACTGTTTGTGGAACTGGGCTTTGACTAATTTCGCTCTCATACGGGATTGACGTGGACGATACTAATCTATCTACTACGGGGACATGAATCGAGTGAGTTATTGCAAATACATCTCCTTCATACATGGTTTGGAAACTTTAGACGCCAGTATTGGACATTTTCATAAAGTTTGGAGCTCAGTATCGGTTCCCAGAAACTGCAATATATTGTAATCAGACCCAAGCTTGTCAAGTGTTTGTTCGCTATCCTCCCTCTACTAGGATGTATCCCTCGCCCACAAGCATCCACCGAAGAGCCTAAATGAGTGGATCGAGATTTGTGTCCTTAACTCAACAAGCCGTAATATATAGCGTTCCGTATATGTTTTGCTCTAGTATGTATCACGGAACCCGTCAGAACTCTCCTCCTGCGGCCGGTTAGTCGGTCTAAAATGATGCCCAAGACATGTGATTTGATACTTACGGTCCGAGATTCTAGATTCTTCTTTCCTTCGTCCGCTAACTTGTTCTGCTTATGAGAACCAAGCCACAGAAAATGACGAGTAATACAGTCAGTAGAGAACAAGCAATGCATGTATAGGAGCCTGGCTTATATCCTGAAGGTTTGTCTTGCTGTCAAAATACCAGGCTGCCTGCAATGCCGCCAAGACCACCAAACATGACGAGAGTGGCACTGCAAAACACTCGTTTCCACTGCCCGCGCACATTGTTGGCTTGGAACGACAAAGTGGCGGGGATGTTGCTATTTGCTCCTGCTGTAACAAGGAAAACGCCAAAGTATCTCACAGCTGCTTTATGATGCCAACCCATAATAGGTAGACCGATGAGGCAGAGAACCATATTGAAAAGGATAGTAGGCCCGAGAAGTGGTACTGATCGCCAAGATAGCCGCCGACGAGCATAATAATGCCGGCAAAGGCCAATCGGCAGGTGATGACACCCTCGACAATGAATATCCAGCACCAGCCTGTGATGCCATCTCGGCCACCTAGGTGCATAAGCTAAATCATTGATTTAGTGGGGAAGAATTACAAATGTATAGGAATAGTATTCAGGGTAGGAGAACTTACGCCGTATGCCAAGATACCGGAGAAAGCCGACGCAACGCAACCTAATAGGTCAAAGAGCAAGTATCTTTTCCCGACCTCATCTACGCCTTACTAATCTCCTGATCATAGTTCCCGTGGTGGCATCGTATCGGATAGAACCCACAACGTGTATACCAAGTGCTAAGCAGGTAGATGCCGCTTGGGAAAATCCAGCTTCGAGTAAACTAAGTGCGGCCCTGAGGTCTGCAAACTGTTCGAAGTTTTCCACGAAACCCATACCAATCATGACAGCATCCCAAAGCATAGTTATTCCAGTGAGGTGCAGCCGCGGACCGATCTTGCGGATAAGAACCGTAGACGGAGGCTGGAAGATGACATAGGGAACGAAGAAATCGAGATTGGCTATGTTCTGTATAGTCGAGATAGGTTAGTGTGTTTTCTATTTCGTCGGCTCGTAACTGTTCAACATAAATCATTATTTGACTACATCGGGAGCCATGCAGGTTGAGTTCAAGTCTCGTACCGGCAATGTTCGCTGCACTCATATTGGTACGGTCTATCAAGCTGATACAATACATGATGCCAATGGTGACAACGAGACGCCGGTCAATGCGGCGGATTATCTTGCGCTGCTGTTGGGGACTGAGGTCGTGCTGTCTGTCTGCCCTAACAGCTTCGTTGTCCATGCTCTCATTCGTGGAGTCAACGTGGGCATATTCGACGGTTTGCTTTTCTTGATCTGCGCCATCAAGGGAAATAGCCTGTGATTTCTCCTTTGGGACCAGCCGGACGTAACAAAGAACCGATGTGTATGGAGAAAAGCGTTGAATGGCCTTGATTGAGGATTTGTGCAAGGAGAAAGATAGAAAAACTCAAAGAAACTAGTCGGTGATAGAAGTTGGGGAGGGCGGCAATGATTGAATTGTTAGTACGAATTCTAGTGTGATAGTCTCACAAAAAATCGCGCGAACTGTAGATAAACCGCTGACTTGCTCATCTGAACTATTGCTCCGGTGAGCCTAGACTAAATAAGAGGCAGGTCACAGCCTAGTTCAAGCCGGGTGATGACGGCTTTTACATTTCCGACTCATTGCTAGCAGGTATTCTGGGACCTAACAGGTGTAAATCCAATCAATCCTTCAGGTTCGATAGCTTTAGAAGTGTTACTAATGTGGTCCGCTGCGTGGAGGATGTTGACTATTCTTGATATAGGCGGATTGTGGTCATGGCCCTAACAAGAGAAGTGTTTCATTCTCGTAACTAATAAGGATTAAGCAATTTGCGTATGCAATGAAAGGCGAGGGGATTCTGTAGACCCTGAGCCATTAAACGGTCTGACACGATGGAGAATCCTGAGTAATGGCGGCAACTTCAGAATATTTCATGTTTCTAGTACTCCCAAATATGCAACATAGAAGACGAACATCCAAATAGAGTAGAGATGATATTTTCAACTACACACAATATAGGCTTTAGATCCCAAGGACATGAGCATCGCCTTTCTGAGCTACAGAGGGCGTGACCTTAAACTCTCCCGTCTCTCCATCAAGCGGCAGGTCGAGACCCAGTCGGTGTCGGGTGCTATAAGCAATAGATCCCACGGGATCAGCTTCGGTAATGAGCTCCTTACGTCGAGTATCCACCAATAGCCGGATCAAGTCAGGACGCATATAGTGTCCTGCAAAATCTGCCAAAACCTTCGTAAGGTGCGTTTCGTTAAGGTCAATATCAACGAACAGTAGTCCATCAAAATCCCTATCTGGCTTGGTGACAAGGCTGCCATCCGGCCTGTAAATGCGTGCGTGGCCATTGTAGACTGAAGGATCCGTCTCGGGCTCAACACCTTCAGGAGTGTTTTTGCGCAAGCCATCCACAGACAGGCGCTGAAAGGGCGCAAGTGTCCAGGCGCCGGTTTCAATGGCATACTCTGGGGTGACTAGGTCTGAAGCTGTATTTGCATAGTTGGTAGTCGGATCCGGCGCGACTTGACGTTCTTCGCCAGGGTAGACAGGCCAAGCGGCGATGTGTACCTGCTCTCCACAAGACACGTTCAGTGCTTTAAGGAATGGATTCATGTTTTCCCAGCAGTTTAGTTGACCCACGCGGCCAATATCAGTTTCTGACACCGCCATGAAAGTGTCGCCCGCACCATCGCCGTAAACCAACTTTTCAACGTGTGTGGGCTTTATTTTACGGCGATGGTTGACAACTGTACCATCGGGTCCGATCAGCACCTGGGCTAGGTAGAGCGTGGCGTGATCAATCTCGGAGAAACCCAAAGACACGTAGATCTGGTTATCTCGAGCTGCACGGCGGATCCGACGCATTTCTTCTGAGTCTACTGCCATGGAATTCTCACGATACTTCTTAAGCATTGGCAAGGACTGAAGATACGTAACTTTCCACATCCAATAAGGATAACCGGGAATCCCTGAGACATCACACCAGGTCAGTTACTCATTGGGGGTTATAATGATACTGAGTACACTCACACACTTCTGGGAAGGCAACCAACTTGCAACCCGCTTCTCCAGCCTCATTTATGAAATCGATGGTCTTTTGGACTCCTGCCTCGAGATCAAACCACTATTCTCTATTAGTTATCATTTCTTTGGAAATAGTCAGGGAAGACTTACTCCTGGTTCTGAGGTGACTGCTGCTGCTTTGTACTTGGTGATGGGCATGATGAGAAAATGTTGGGCTTGAGACTCGAGATAGACTACGACGATGGCTTCTTCTGGCTTGTTCTAGGACATGATAGTAAAATTCGTGAGTGGGAACTGCCAGGAACTTATATCTCTTCTTTGAGGTAATTTCGTCATGCTTAGTAGAAAATCAAATCTTCGAAGCCCGCCACGGCGAGGGCCGATGGCACAACGTCGTCCGAATAAGTGAGATGGCACATAACCCCTCAAGACAAGATCCAACAATTTGTTCACATATCCCAGTTCGGTTACCAAAAAGATGCATTGTAAAACGAGCCGCACGAGTCAAGTTCCCGGCAGATGGTAATATGGCGTGATGTAGCTGCAAAGGTTCAACGAGATGACGAGATAAGTCCGAGATGATGATAAAGACCGGTGTTCAGGAAGAATCCAGAGTGGTTGAAACAAGATATGCCGATGCGGCCCGCATAGTGGATGTTTATTGCCATTCCACAGCAGGTGCCGTGGCGGCCCGCAGCGGCGTCTGACTGACCATCTTGCCGTTGCGGGCCGCTGGATGATTGATGACTTCTCGGTCGTGAAAAAGAAGAGGTCGAGGAACATCTAAATCGCCTTATCAACCTCGGCAGTCATGCAAAGGTACCATTGATTATACGACAGAACTGCGCCTCCAAAAACGTGTACTTAGTGCTCTGTCCTAGTGTGTGGAACTTGACTTACGGTAGTTTCTAACCGCCCTTTCTAACCACACCCCTGCTTATGACGGGAACCAAGAATCATAAAGTATTGCCTCCATTTGATGCCTATGAGAATTTACAATACCTGTTCTTATGATTTTTGGGCTGTCTGTATCCTCCGTGCGCTTTTCCAGTCTAATACATATTGCAATTCTAGTATCAGCCACGTTACTACTCCTTCCATTCTCAATCACCCTTTTCGAGTCGATATACAAGTATACAATATACAATATTAAAGCTAGTGTAATCGTCAATGCTAATTCTTGGCCAGACTCAAAGTAATGGTGGTAGGAATAGAGAGCTATGACAGTTTCTAGCTACTTGAAGCCAGGTAATTAGAGCTCCTTCGGCCTGAGATCTAGAGATGCTAAGAATCGGCTACTATTCTCTATCTTTAGGCCTCTTAACATCAGGCATAATGGGCGTTATAATCCTCTATGCGAATTATTAGACATGGTAGTCGCTAGACTGCTAAGACTAGCTCTAATGAGGGAAAGCAATTTGTTTTGCGAAAGTGATTAAATCTATTAGGCAATTTACAAGTCGTAAAGATAGAATCATGCATCCAACGCGATTATCCAAGCAAATTAGGGTGAAAATTCGTCTGGTGAACAATGTCTTTTTTACCTCTTCTAATGATTATAATTTGGAGTTTCAGAGTATTTACTTGATAAATTCGACCGAGAAAACTTGGTCTAGGGTAACTAATATTACATCGACGATTCTAACGGAATAAAAGCCGGAGCGATACATGCCGGACTTTACAGCTTATCTCCATCGTCAGGGCTATCATGAAATTCGATGAACCCCTTTCTGACTTTGTCGTGATCATCAAGCCAACCGCTTCTAGGGCCTGGCCAATATTTCTCATTGTTTCCTTTACGAAGCAACATGGCGTCGAAGGATTTGATTCTTCCCCGCTGATGCCACCGATACCATCGCGACCGTCCGCTGGTCTCCTGTAGCACACCCCTTGGCTGCTGGCTCTTGGGATGGTCAGGTGCGCATCTATGACGTTCTGACTGATGGCTCGACTCACGGCGATGCTGTTCTTGCTGCCGATGACCCTATCCTAGGCTGCGACTGGAGTAAGGTAAGCTAAAATGTTCTAACCCGACAGGGAAAAGTACGAGCGTTCCGTGTGTTTAGGTGGGTGTTCCCGGATACCCTCTGAAGGGATAACACACTCACTGGAAGTGGAAAGGTTGGAACCATTATCGGCGCAGCGGGCGCCGACAAACACACCCGTCTTCTTCACTGTCCGACAGGGCAAACTACAGTAATTGGGACGCACGCTGCACCTGTTCGTTCTGTTTACTTCGTTGATATTCCCTCGTCACCAGTGCCTATTATTACCTCTGGATCTTGGGACAAGACAGTCCAGGACTGGGATATTCGACACAGTGGGAAACCACTTGCAACACTCAACTGTGCAGATCGTGTTTACTCTATGAATGCTGCTGGTGGTCTCCTCGTCATTGCAACTGCCGAGCAACATATTCACTTGGTCAACTTAAAAGCTGACCCGACCACCTTTTCACGCTCGACAGTCTCGCCTCTGAAGCATCAAACTCGCGCTGTAGCCGCTTTCCCTACTGGAGAAGGATGGTTTACCGCGAGAATAGAAGGGAGATGTGGAATCAACGCTGTGGAGGCTAAGGAGGGTACCACGAAGTCGCGAATTCTTTCAGCCGCTGAAGCCAGTTCAGGAACGTCAACTTCACTTTCCGGTGTCACCGTGAAAAACCTGATGTTTAGAATATCATCAAAGTACATGCGGTCAACGACGTTCGCTTCCACCCGACGCACCAGACAACATTCAGTACTGCAGGCTCAGACGGCACATTTCATTTCTGGGATCGTACGGCTCATCAGCGTTTGAAAGCCTTTCCCTCAGCTGGCGGCGCCATCGCCTCGACGGATTTTAGCCATGACGGGTCTTTATTCGCCTACTCTGTTGGCTATGACTGGTCCATGGGCTACGCGAAGAACACCTTGGACTATCCAATTAAGCTGATACTGCACCATATCACGGAAGATGAGGTGAAACTTAGGAGGAAATGAGAACCTTATTGGATGTATGCTCACAATATGTGTGTGGAGCGGAGACGAGAGCACAAAATGCTCCAGAGGCTGGGATGCAGTGTGATAAATAAAGCAAATGAAGGACGATGGACAAGAAAGAGAAAGAACTTAGGGTAGAATTTTGGGTCAGGGCGTCATGTTATTGCAAGTCTTGTAAGGTGGAAGTCGTCTCTATTGATGTTAAGAGGTCGCGGCGCACTTGAAGGAAAAGGAATAGGACCCAAAAACAATACGCCGATAATAGGCTTCTCGAAGGTTTCGAAATATGTCATGCTGTTCCCTGATTTGAGGGCGGGCCGATACAAGTGTGAATTTATATACGAGTAACTGAAGCATTTTATATACCTATCATGAAGCTAATGACAAAAACAACGCCAAAGCTGTACACACTGTGGTGAGTATTAACCAATATATACCATTTTTTGGTGCCTGCGCAGTAATGACAACAGGAGTAGCCGGGCTTATCAATAAAGTACTTGTAGCTGAAAGGGTGGAAAGCTCCAACGTCTGCAGACCCTCAACTTGGCTCGGCCTCGTTGATGCTTCTGCCGATTCAGCGGTTGTAGGTGATGAAGTTTGTAATGGAGTGTGTTCCTCCTGGCCCTTGAGAGGCCCATGCCGTGTTTCTTCCGCTATTGATGGCCGTGAAGTGGCAGAAACCGGGAGTTGTCCATGTGGCAGGGCTGTGCCTGACTGTACCGTCGGCTCTGTGAACGGAAGGCCCGCATCCTGATTTTCGCCGGAGATGGTAGCATCTTGAGGCATTTTCCACTCTTCAGGACTCTGCGGCCATTCATAATCCCCCCCTGAATTTGGTTCATTGCCTAGTGAAGCAGAGACGGTGGTTCTTGGAACGGTAAGAGTCACTCGGTCTTCACCATTATAACCGCAACCTGAGCAATCTACTTCAACTGTGCTCATCTCTACCGACGGTATCCTCTGATTGGCACAGCGATGGCAAGGGTAGTATGAGAGAGTGACACAGATGTTAGTTACGATTAAACGCGACAGGTTCATTGGATCAACAGTAGTGTATACCACTGTGGCAACAGTAGTAGCTATGTCGGAAATTGGCGACAACAGGCTCCAACTAGGAATGGTGGGGCTGCTGACTTGTGTGGCTGTAAAAGAACCGCTAGAGCTCGAGGCTGAAGTGGATGGTGAGCTCCTTGTCTGAGATGCTGTAGAGTCGATGTCGGATTCTGAAAGAGTTGCAGTAGTTGTTGCCATCGCCCCGCTTGATGATTCAACGTCGACGAGCCCGTAAAGAGTCAATAGGATGTCGGCTGGTGCATCACGGCGATCAGGAGACACATCGCCACGCTTTTGCTCCTGAGTAGCCGCAGTCGAGTCTATAAAGCCGCCGCAGGACAAGCCAGGGTCCCCTGGGCAGGGCAGGTCGCAACGGCCATTTGGTATAAATCCCGCAGCATCTAAACTATCCGTCACGTAACACGACCTTCGATCAAGGTTAGGTTCGGTGATATTGTGTTTTGATTTTGGATTTGGTTACATACCTGTTGAAGAGTCCTACATATCTTCTTCCGTTGGCCAATAATATACACTTCTCAGTCGTCATGTCGGGCTCTGTTGAGACTTCCGAAAAACTTGGATAGCCATTAGGAGACCCTAGACATCCAGTGTATACGTATCCTCCTATGGTTGTCAAATTTGAAGCAACCGGAGAGGCTGTCGAGCCTGGGGGCTCCTGGCTTGTCGCTGATGCATCGACCCGTGTCGTAGGTAATGGTGTCGGGCTTCCAGAAGCTGAGTTGTCCGATGTTGCGCTCTCGGAGGCATACGATGACCTTGTGGCATTTAAAGGACTGCCAGAAGTAGTTAACTCAGTAGTAGGGCCATTATTTATGCTCGTGGTCTCCAAGGAAGACTCCGAGGTAATTGATCCCGAGATTGAATCAGTGTTCGGATCGGTACTCGTTGTCGTTGTCTCAATCGACGTGGACTCGATCGAGGATGCCGTTGTTGATTCCGTGGAGATCGAATATGTGGTGGATTGGGTTCCTGTGGTAGTTCCCTCACTTGAGGTTGATATATCTGAATACGTCTCGGCGGTCGTTATGTCTGTGGCTGTCGTTATATCGGTGGTGGAAGAATCCGCTGTCGTTGTTGTGTCTGTAGTTCTTGAATCCGCTGTTGTCATTGTACCAGTGGTATCGGTGGTGGTGGGATCCGCTGTTGTTGTGTCTGTGGTTGTGTCTGTGGTTGTGTCTGTTGTGGTGTCTGTGGTTGTGGTATCTGTTATTGTGTCTGTGGTTGTCGAATCCATTGTTGTCGTCGTTGCCTCCACCCCGATAATGACAGTCCCCGACACCGTATGTGAGGCCTTGATAGTTGATGTGTAGGGTGCTGTTCCTGGGCCTAGTGTCGTCGTGGTCGTGACATAATTGATGCGTATCTCTGAGGGGCAATTAACACAACCTTGAGCATTTAGTAGCAGGCCAGAATCGTAGTCTCTGTCATTCTGGTCACAGACAGCGAATACCATGGTGTGCTGCCCTGAACTTGCTGGAATCCCAAAAACCAGGGGCGGTGACGAGCTGTAATATGACGTGTCGCTATTGGGTGCTGTAATGATCGTGGGTTGTTGCAGGTACATCCCTCTCGCTGTGATCTGGCTTCCGCCACTATCCTTAGCATACTGAGTTCCATCCAGCCAAACTCCAACCGGATCGGGTACACCACTGCTAGTTGTTAATATCGTAAGCCTTAGTGTTTCTCAAGTCACCTCTTACCCTGGTGCGAATTCTTCAGATGCAAGGATGAGATTAACAAGAACTCCATTATAGCCCGGTAGGATGTTGAGGTCCACCGTCAGGACGGATCCATCGTTGGTATTAGGACCGCAGAAACTGGATCCGGATGCCCCGTTTGCAACGTGGTTAGCTCCGCCGGGAGGGCACCAACGGCCGTTCCTGTTGTCAATATCCCACCGTCCCAAATTCCAAAAGGGCCTTGTGTGTATGATCCTGCGGCGTTCGACGCGCCTTGGAAGGATGCGCTGTTGACGATTATGCCGAGGCTGCCACTGAAAATAGCGTTGGCAACTACCGTAGCATCGTTACTTGGCGTGATAGAGACAGCGGCACAGAAATGGGAGAGTATTACCTAGGAGACTATAGTGCCGATGAAACTCTGCCTCATGGAAGCAATTCAGGGAGTTACCATCTTAGAAAATCTTGATCATGTTCGTCCTGGGATTGCGAAAACAGGAGATCGGCATTTGTAAAATATATCTCATTATCTTATTAGACAACCAACGTTTATCGCGTATCGAGTGAAACGTTTTGCAAAGACAGCATCACAACAAAAAGCATTGCAGCGTACATTCCGTACAGGTCACTCTGGATCAACGATTGGTCACGTCGATATGAAACTGAGGAATACCACAGCCTACGCGGAGGTAAGGAACGACTAAGTTGGCTAGAATCACAAATGATGTAAAGCTAATTTGAGCATTCCAGATTATGAACACGCGTGTGGGAGAGGCTTTTTTTCACATGAAAGAAATGGGTGCTTATTGGGTTGCTCCCTTCGTTTTCTTTGACAAGCTGAGATAATTCACTTTGAAAAAAAGAAAAAAAAAACTGCGCTAATTACTTCTGATCCTCGTTTTAACGTAAATTGTGTGCAGTTAGGCCACTAGGCTGTAAGCGATTGGCGGTAAAAGGTATAATATCATTTATACGTAAAGACATTATGCCTCATTATAGTCGGGAAGACTACAATTATAATGTAAGACATAGTTTAATCTTATCTTAAGCATAAACCTAAAAATAATGTAATCTCTAATAATCTCGCTACGTTATTTTGGTCTCCCCGCGTTAATGTCAGCCGCGCTCGCAGAGCTAATCGTGCAGTGAATCTTATGCTGGCCTTCAGCTCTGCCAAGCCCGGCACCACAGAAAAATTCGTCGCCAGGATCAGGAATTGCATTGCAATTGCCAACCTGGTTACCATCCAGGTCAAACAAACCCCACCCACGATTCGAGTAGAGAGCTATATAGCACGAAAGTCAGTTTTATATCAGGGAATTGCTTGAAATAAGGGACTTACTCCAGTGGTGATCGTCACTGTTGAAGTTGAATTCCATCTCCTCAAGCCCAGCGGGGTCTCCTGAAGAGTCACATGAACTGCCTGGACCCTTGCAGCGGACTCCATATTTGCCTCCGCTAACATCGTCACTCGCTCTCCAAATCCAGTCTAGATTATTATCACAGTTGGCTTCACCGTCATAGACTTGGTAGCCCCAACTGTTTCCGGCGATGCCAGTGCCCCCAATTCCTGCCGCATATACATCGAAGTCGGCTTTGGCAGCTTGCAGTAGCGCTGCCAAAGTAATAATAGTGGCTGAGACAAACTTCATACCGATTGATAGTTGATATCGGGCTAGCCAGACAGGGCGCTCGGGGAGGAATGAGTTGGATCGAGGGGTTGGATTTGAAAAAAGGGAGAGTTGCGAACGAGATGCAAGACCTCTATATACTGAAATGCTGAGGCATTTTCCTGCCTTATCCCATGAGACTAATAACCTATGGGACCCTGTGTCTCGACTCATGATGTAGGTTTTCGCCAATAGTTGACGTCACGTCCATTTTTCATCCTAGTGAAGCTTCGCAAATAGATTAGGCCGAATAGTAGTCGGAGACCGCAGTAGGAAGGCGCCCGTCTCCGAAATCAATTGACCTTCCTAGTTGAGATGCTGATCTACTGAGGTATAGGATCAGGCAACAGACAAACTTTAGAGACCGACAAGACCCCTAGATGGGTATATCTTTAGTATAAAGCTATATTCGCACTGTATCGGGGCTCTTGCACCCGAGCCTTAAGGTTATACCCCAACTGCCAATAATGAGAGCACACACTATTTGAGGCGCTAGAACTGATATAGTTGTAAAACTTTGTCACATTGGGAGTTCTTTCGCACTGTCTAGTGTGACAGGAATACGAATTCGTTCGTATCCCAACCAGCTGAGGCGGAGGCAGCAAGCAAATCAATCGCATTCAAGCTCAGGGGATAACGTACTTTGGAGGGTACATACATATCGGTGGACGATATGTCGGTGAAGTAAGTATTGGCGATCCTCGCAATGACATAAATCTTCGCGCCTACAGTGGCATTTACTCGGTTCTCATTTATTCTCGAGCCATCGGGATAGTGTGAGATGCTGCCTCGGTGACGTAACGAAGGATTGATCATCCGTCTTGGCGGACCCACTTTGCCATTACGCTCAGGAGATTATCACCGACCCTACGCAACGAACTGGGCAACATAGGCTTTTATGCTAGGTAGATCCTCAAAACCAACACTTCCTTCCATATTAAGCTAACTACATCTTAGGCAGCAGCTTTCGCAAACGATCCCCTTGGCCGTCATAAGGTAGTGCTAGCTACCGTCCTCATTGACTGGGTGCCGCTGATGTGGTTCTGGAATGTTCCCCATCTTTGGTCTTACGTGTAAAACGTATCTGGCCGAGCATGTGCCTGACCGTCTCACAAACTAGTAGTGAGGACGAGAATACGATAGGTTATAGCTGAAGGCATCTCTTAAAGGGCCTAAAACAACCACGAAGAGGCAGCGGGGATTCACTCGCACGTGGCATTTGGCGGTATTGATCCTTGGGATGGTGCATGTCTATGAGAATCTGAGATCACCAGTTTCTCATATCATTTTTAACATGCACAAGGGCGTCCAAGCAGAACTATCAGGGTGAAATTCCATCGTTGTACTGTTGGATAAGTTGAAAGTGTTGCGAGAATGTTTATATAAGTCTACTCGGTTTGATCTCCATGGGTGAAATATCCAAGAAGTGCTTCATTTTGAGAGAGTGATGTTTGATATAGGGTAATACATATCATAAGAAGTCTAGGTTGGAGGAGGGTTGCTCCAAGGCAATATCCTCACGCAGAACTACACAACGGCTGCATGTTGCGAAGTACGACGAATTGCTCGAGCCTCCCCCCTGAGATGGTGCTCTTCTTCAGTAGCCCGTCCGCCCTGACTTCTCACAACCATTCTCCTCGCAAACTCTCGACTGCCGAGTCTACCCGCTTGAGAGGGCGAATGGGTAAAGAGCTCTCCACAGTTTGGTCCTGAGTCTTAATAGTAGGCTGTGAAGATACCCTTGCCGTAGGCCAGCATCTGCTATAAGCCAGGCGAGTTCACAATACGAGGGCGTCGGTGAATAATTCTGGTTGTTACGCTCCCTGCGGAGTCGAAACTTCCGCCAGGCTCTCAATATGTTCAACCATATTGTCACTTTAGCTGTGGTTAGTCAATCTGGTAGGAAGTAGTCATCGCGAATTCCGAGATACCCCGAAGAGCCGGAATTAATATGATAGCTTCAGGGCACGGAGGATGCAGGGCGCAAGCACCGAAGGGTGGGTGGAATCATGAATAGAGTATAAGAAGTGCAAAAGAGTTTGCTAAGAAGAGGACTTTCAACTGATGTCCAGCATCTTCAAAAAGAATAAGAGTATCTGCAAAAGAGACTTTTGAGATGAGGAGTCTATATCTTAAAATTTGTTGGCAATAGGCAAACAGCACAAAATACGGAGATCTCTTGCGCCTTTCCCCCCCCAATCCTTGTAATATTTGCCCCGGACTCAATCTGAGATCTCTACCCAGTCAATTGACTGGGTGAAACCTTGTGAAAGGGACCGGCCACCGGAGACAAGGCGCGGGCCCAGTACAAGGTCCATTGGGTCGGTCGGAATTACGCGCTTATCAGTAATATCTTTAAGCAACTTTCCGTCGAGATAGAAGGCGACGCGGTTAGAGTTGTACTCAAATGTGGCGTTATGGTATTGCTCGTCGTACAAATCCACGCCCGCTTCGACCTTAAGAGAGCTGTACTCGCCATGGCGGGCGCTTTCGAAGAGAAGCTGCGTCTAAGTAAAGCTTTGGCCGGTCGTGTATCCAAAATTGATCTCGTTGTACTTGCTGCCGTCCGAGGCGGGGCCGTCGCCCCACAACGCAACACCCCACCAGACCTTCTGAGCCGGTCGAGCCGTCAGGGAGAATGACACTGTGAAACGACCTGAGGTAAGACGTTGGGGCTTGTATCGGGCCTTCGACGAGGAACCGGCCTGGTTAGGCTGCATGCCAGACTGCAGCCGAAAACGTACTTTCCCATTGTCAATTACTGGGCACGTGTACTCACAGAACCATGTCCCGATTTTGAATGTACTGAATTCGTCCTTGAAAAGGACATGTCGTACATCTAGCGGGTGGCCGCTGTTGAAAGATTCAGTGGCGGGAAAGGCCTGTACGTTTATGCCGGCCATTAGGAGCACTGCGGCCAAATAACGGATGATTCTGTATCCCTTCATGGCGATGGCAATATGATATATAGAGGTGTTAAGTTCAAGCTGCTGTTAAAATCCAGAAAAAAATCCAGAAAGTTGTAGCTGCTTCAATAAACGGTGCGTCTATTGAGATGATACCCCTTCTTATTTCTCGAGATTCGAATTCCAAGGCACTTTCCAGCTCTACATAGGTAAACTCTAATTCTGTAGGATATTGCGCCTCATAGAAACTAGACAGGACTTCCCGATGACGTGGTAAAACTGAGCCATATGCCACGGGTTGGTCGTCATGTATCTAGCGCCAACAAACAGGCCACTTCAGTGATCAATTTCAATAACCTAACTCCTTTTTTCATCTCTAAAATGGCAATTTTTAAGTCCGTATGTGATTATTACGGCTCGCGGAAATTGGATAGGGTCTACCAGCGGCGTGGTAAAACTGAGCCCAGTCTGAATGGTGGTCATAACAAGTGCTAGCGCCAACAATGGATTTAGCACCTCTTGGACCTCGTACCACACGAGGATTATAGGGCAAGGGTATGATGTAACGTGGTGCTTGAGTGTGTTAGTTAGGTCCAGTGATAATCAGGCCGTGCTATTGTCTCAGCTAAAAGATGCTTCGCTTACTATTTCTATTGTTTCATGATTGTCGTTCGTTTTTTTTTCACCCTTGCAAGACGCGTATCCTCCTCCGCCGCTGAAGTAGAAACTCAGCGGTAACTTGTTGTATTCAGACGATAGTTGGATCGTTATAAATTGGACTTACAAAACTGCCTCAACAATTCAAAAAGCGTTCAAACATCGCGAGAAAGGCGATCGGGTGGACCCTCGTAGATGGCAACTTCTATCTCCACGTTACCAATGAAATGGCCCTATCACGGTGAATGTTTCCGTCTTATAGGTAATATTGACTAATATCGTTGAAAGTGTAAGCTTATCACACAATTAATATCGGTGACCCTTGGATGTAGCTTTGCGCACCGTTTTCGGTTGATAGTCTCGCCCTCACAAGTCATATCAGATATGGTCGGTGCGATTGGAGATGCTGCATGTCTAGCAGTTTCTTCCTCGAGTTGGGACAAGATTTCATAAGGGGATATAAGTGCGAACAACAAACAACGCCAACACAGTTCGATGACGCGTACCTCATAATGATCAAGAGCTCACCACGGTATAAGCCGTTCATATACATTAGTGCAAGGTCAGCAGTGGCTGTGTCGAAAGCATGGACGATAACCCCAGTTCCAGGGCCGTTGCCACCCCTCCGTCGAATACAGAGGACTGATAGCAATGAAAAGAAGTGTTAGGCATACGCTTGCCGGCTTTAAATACCAGTAATATTCTCAGCAGCCTGATAAAGCTGGTCAACTCTTCCTACACTAGTGAGGCATCAAACCCTGCGCTATTTAGTCACTCCGTGACAGCTGGTTAGTCAAGGGGATATTAATAACGCAGATAGCTACTCTGATCTATTTGAAGACGGAGAATAAAAGCCGTACAATGCAGGAACTTTCTATTCACTCTTCTTAAAGTCCAATATGCCGTTTTCGCAGAACTTGCTAGCTTTATGTGCCTCCAGAAGAACCTCATCCCCGATTAAGAGTAGGGTTACAATTCCATAAAGCTAGCAATATTCTCGAGTCGTACGAGAGTCGGGACGGTCTCAGCGATGTTCAGCTATCTTCGAGGCGATCTTTGGCACTTATACAGCGCAGGTGATCAGTCTGGGTTTTGGTTGGAAGTTAGGAGAGGAAATAGACTTAGTAAATGAGAAAATTCACCCGGGAAATAAGTGCAAATATGGTTGTTTGTTGTGCGGCTGCTGACAGGAATGCCCTCTAATTTGGGGCTATCATCTCAAATGCGTCAATGATGATTGAGTGAGACTTACAGGAGCCTGACACCTCGACATTGGAAAATAAGCACGGAACTGGCAACTGCATTCACTTTTCCTACACATTCGGAGTAAAACGACGGACGGAAGTAAGAAGGTAGGATAAAATAGTCCAACGAGAACATAAAGACCTAGTAAGAAAGGGGATCTTACCTGGGAGTCAGTATAAGGAGTTCAATGAGAGATGATCTATTAACTCCCCGTTTTATTGAAAGTGTCAACGGTCACTCATAATGGTGCACGAACCTTATAAGTTTTCTTACCTTCTGGGCCGCGAAAAACTCAAAAATAAAAGTTACTAATGTGATAAAAATGTCAGACAGATGCTCAAAATCTGGGTTACGACTTTGGTGACCGCAGGAGAGGTTTCGTGCCTTCAATCAAGCTGGAATAACTATGGCCTTAGAAATTTCCAGGCACTATTCCAGCTCGTCCCGCACTTCCTGGAGACTTGAGATGGTGACAGTCTAACCAACTAACCAATTACGGCTTTCCCGTAGCACCATTGACCTGGCTAGGATACAAGTTGCCTAGTGGCGAAGTCACCCCTGTCATTCACATTCCTGAAAGGTTCAAGATGTGTGGCTAAATGCCTCCAAAGTGGACTACGATAAGACGTAAACGTTCCAGACTGCTCAGGCAATCAATAGTGTCGGCAAATGGGATGGAATGTCAAGAGATGCTTTGGCTACTTAAGAACAGAGCTGTACCTTTTTCACCACCCTCTTTGGAGTGAGAGACCTCGTTCAGCATTTAGCTCCAACTCTCTTGGTGTATGAGAGCCAGCTGAAGTTCACTCCCTTTTACGCGACCATGTCTTTCCGCCACATTCTAGCCTTCTTCACATTCCTTTCGGCGGTCGCGCTAGCTTGGATGCCGCCAACTTATAGTGGCTATACTCGTGTCTGGCAATCTACTTTCATAGGGAAAGCTGGCACGCTGCCAGGTTCGACCAATTGGAACATAATCACTGGAAATATCCACTACAACAACGAGGTTCAGACATATACCAGTGATAAAAAGAATATCCAGCTCAGTAGTAGCGGCACCCTTCAAATAATCCCTCGGCGGGACGCCTCGATTCCTGGAGGCTGGACATCCAGCCGCATTGACAGTAAATATGTTTTCACCCCCCAAGCCGGCAAGACCACAAGAGTGGAGGCGTCAATTCGCCTTGCAACTGCGGCGGGAAGAAAGCAAGGGATCTGGCCTGCGTTCTGGATGCTTGGTAACTCCCATCGCCATGGTACGGTCTGGCCGGCTTGTGGAGAGATCGACGTATTCGAGAATATCAACGGCCAGTCGGTTGCACATGGCGCTATGCACTGCGACGTCTACCCTGGCGGAATCTGTAACGAGGGTATCGGCCTTGGAGCTACAGTTCCAATACCTAACAACAAGTTTCACGTATGGCGTGTCGAGTTCAACCGCAAGAGTCCCAATTTCAAGAGCCAGACGATTACCTGGTATAAGGATGGTGTTCAGTTCATCCGCATCTCGGGTTCGCAGATTGGCAGATCTCAAGTTTGGTCAGCACTGTGTCAAAGTCCAATGTTCTTTATTTTTAATGTTGCGGTTGGTGGCAACTGGGTGAGTTACTTTTTCGAAATGCTATACTCACATGGAAAGAATACTAACACTGTACAACAGCCTGGTGCCCCTAATAGTAATACGTTGAGCGGCGCTGGTAGTATGATGGAGATTGGCTACGCTGCACACTACGTGTCACGATGAGATGAACAATAACTATCAATAGAAATGGAGTATCTAATAATTTCTTATATGTTCAGATAAGTCTATAACTATTTTATCGCATATTCACTTTGTGTCGCAACTTAAGATTCTTAAGCTTTCTAACCTAACATAACTGCAGAAATTTAGCCATATATTCTAATCGTTGGAGTAATTTTATCTCTTACCTTCCCAACCCCACTCTTTCATTACACCCAGCCAATGCAGGCTGCTGTTCACCGTGACATCTATATTGTACATTTCAGATGCCCCCTCAAAACTTTCTTCGTGAGCCAAATTGGTCGAAGGCCAGCATGTGGAAGTCCCTCTGGAGCCCCAATGCCTAAGCGCACCATGAAACCCATCCCCAACATCACAGGCGTGTAAATCCCCTAGGTTCGAATCTACATGTAAATTTGTCATTTCAGAGTTGAGAAAAGGAAGGCAAGTGGATCCTGTATCACGGCTTGCTGGACGCAAAGATTCGCAGCTCTCCCTAAGGCTATCACGTCTTCTCCAGATCTCCGATGTTAGTTCTAGGCACCGATCAACAACTCCCGAGCTATTTCCAGCAGATAAATCTTTCCATCTACCGCGTACCCAATCTCTGTCTTCCTTCCTCGTGGCCTCGCAACCGGCTACCATCAGCGGTAGAACGGGGAAAATGATGGCACGAGATCCCAGTGGAACCGTGGCTAGAAGTATGAGAACTTTTTGCGCTATAGTTGAGAAAGAGAGTTGAGTTGGGAGTTCGGGCACGGCTTGGTATAGAAGAAGTAGTGTGGCCCACTTGTATGCGTTCGCTGTTTGAACTAAATCCGAGACATTCGATGTCAGGCACTCGCCACTGAATGCAGCATTTAAGTCCACCAACGGAGTCCAGCGCTCGAGGGAACTTCTCAATTCGGCAGCATGGGCAACAAGAGCAGGAGAGTTCTGCTTTTCTTGCATCCTACGGACGCGACTGACAAGGTCTGCCACACGACCGATTAAGGGAAATAACGTTCCCGCACATCCCATGAGAGGATCAATCTGAAGCCTCGAATCAGGTTTTGGGTTAAATAGACTGCAAGTGGTCATGAATTCAGAGTCCAGAGCCTGAAGGTTATCGCAGGTGATACGTGCAATGACGTCCATGTATATCCAAGTATTCGCAAGAAAGCTCAGGCAGGCCAGATTATGCGCGGGTTGCCGTGAAGCCAAGTACTTAGGTATAGCCCATTGGAGAAGACGTGTTGCTCTTTGAATGTGGCTGATACCTGTCGATGATCTGGGATAATACCAGGTTTGGGCGAAGCCGAGAGCTAGCGATACAGTTAATGCTACTTCGAGGGGCATACTACCCTGATTCTCGACTGATAGAATCCTCATACTGCTTTCAAGATGTCGAAGCCCCTTGGCACGAAATTGTGGTAGACTGTTGGATCCTTGGAAACAAGTCATAGCAGCGACTGCGTGGTAAAGTGCAACATGTTCCTTGGCTAGAGGCCAAACTATTTTTCGCCATGGGTTTCCTGTCGGGTCTTCTTTGATGCAAAGCACCTCACATATCCGACGATCAAAGAGAAGAGCTATGCTCTCCGGACTGTCGTCATGAATACGTGGTTGCTGGTAAAGAGGGAAAATGCCTGGCCGATGTGGACTAGGCGAGGTCGATAGGCTGAAATCGAGTGATGAATTGCACTTAGCGCCGCTCGGGGTCAAGATATTGATATTTTGGGCCGTATCTTCAAGAAAACCAGGTGTAAGATCCTCTGTCTGAAACTTTGGACTCTGTTGCAAACGGGAGCTGTCAAGATATGAGAATTGAGGATCAAGAATATCCAACAGCGCGGGTGCAGCGTGGGATTCTTCCACGCCTTGGTTGCCTGGCTGTTGTAATAATCGCCAAATAATAGAACCGTGGCTGTTATCATCGGGAGGGAATATATTGAGGTCTTCACTGTACTCTGGTGGAATGGATAGTCTGCTGTAAGGAGCATCACTAGGGAGGTTGGTCGTCTGCGGGTCGTTGACAATACCCGCTTGAAACCCATAGTGATTGACGACTTCTCCAGGGTCGGGTTCCAAGACCGTTGATATACTTTCCTCGGGTCGCTCATGAAATACTTCAATTCCCGGAAACCTACCGCCTCTAGCTCCATCGTCCCCGGGGGGTTCGTCAGCTGTATTTGGCCGGGTTGAACATGAGGCGGAAGTGGGACGATTCGGATTTCGTTGTCTCTTTTGAGTAGCTGCTACGATCAGTACCTTCAGTGTTAAAACTTAGTAGTGCGATGGACTCTTACCTTTTGTAGCGTTAATTAGGGAGGGTGTCTCGAACTCCTTCCATTTCAAATCCTTATTATAACCACCACAAATGACCTGACGACGGGAACACTGGGAACAAGATGGCTTTGCCTCGTCACACTTCCTTCTTTTCGCCTTACAACTCACACATCCTAGGAATGGTCATTAACACTGTGCAGTTTACCGATCACCACAAATTCCAGACGAAGGTTTCCGTATAGCGAATGAGGATCAACCAACCATTTCGGCTCTTCTTATGCCTGGGTTTTAGAGCTGGCTCTCTCTGAGGCTTTTCGCTTGAATCATTGGGCAGTAATCGACGTTGGCATCTGCCTGTCTTTCTCGAGGATGATAATACGTCGAGCCCTTTGGGCCAGGTACTCTGCGCGGTTGGGAATGGTGAAACTGGGGCACTCATGGTGAGCATAGTTAATGATGTTTGGAGGTACTAATGCCTATTGATTTGATCAGTTGCTTTAACTGATTCGGTGGGGTGTCATAAGGAAGAAAACAATTGCCACGGATGAAGGTGATAGCGGTGTGATAGCTGTACCCCATCAAGATAAAATAGGCTAAAAATTCCTATTATGAAATAGTGCGCGCCGATGCCGCTGACGAATGACTGGGTTAGATATCTTTAGGCCAGGTATACACCCATCATATTAAAGATATAAATAAATGAGATGCACCTAAATATGGCCATACCATTACCTTGGCTAAGAGTATCTAATGAGGTATGAGAGTCTTTCTATGGAATGTGCGTTCTGGGTAGCATCCAAGACCAGGACCGAGCAAGCGGAGGTCCACGCCATATATTCGTTTTCAGGAATCCTTGTACTGAGTTTGTGACATAATCGGAAACATCGTTTGCGCTCGTACTATGAAAATTATCGAATTCTACGGTGCATTTTGACTATGCAAATAAGACTAAACTAAGACGCATACAAACAGTGTAAACTCAATAACGTAAGGACCGACAACCTCAATCTGGCGCTTCCAAAAGTCGACGACAAGACAACCACAGCTTAGAAAGCGAAATCGCAATTGTAAACCAATCTCCGCCCCTTGGCCTGCGGAGGTGCTATAATCCTGAGCACGAGACGATTTAGTAAGCTCAAGGTGACTGGCACTCTAATCGCGCTGTTTCACGCTATTTCTTGCTTATACTGGCCAGAGCACAAATCGAGAACTCGACTTTGGTAATCTAACGGCGTATGATTATCATGGCATCAGGCAAAACTCTGCAAGGATCCACTTACATGCCACACCGTTTTCTTTGTTCGGATTAAGGATACCCTCAGTGTAAATGCCAACGTTAAGGTTCTTTTGCGCTTTCTCGCAAAGCTCATGATCCTCCAGAGCAACTGTACGGGCAAACTTGTAATAATTTTCAAACTCCTCAGATCCAACGGGTGATTTATGGTAGTAGTCAAATTCCATAGCCGTCTTGGTAGGGTCACTAGTAGGGCCGACGCGGAAAGAAGACATGCCCCCTCCATACAAATTGATAGTGGAATTGGGGAAGAAATAGATGAACAGGCCGTCGGCCGGCTTGTCTGTCTCGGCGAGATGCTGCGAGTAGTTGCACTTGTTCAAGACCTTATAGGTGACTGGCGTATATATCTTGGAAAATGCGGGATGCGCATAAGGACAGTGAAGACACTCTTGGTATCCGTCGACCATGGTCTTCCAGTTATAGTTACCGCCATAACTGAGACTTCGCCTTGGATGAAACTGTGTGAAGTCTACATGCGAGATTAACTCTTCCAGGCCGGGAAAGTATTCCTTAAAACTGATAGTGTCGTCAGACAAGGTTACGAAGAGTAGTCCAGTGGGTGTTAGATGACTGCGCATCTCGGTACCCTGATAAATTACGTTAGACTTTTTATGTGGATCTGTCACGGCCTGGTTTCGACGTACAGTAGAGTCCAAGAAGATCCTGATACTGTTCCAGTCCGCCGAAGTGCGGCGAACAGTGAACTTGACCTGCGCCATCTCATAGCAGCAGTTCTCTCCCTCCGTTGGCCATCGAGTGACCGCGCCGAGAAGAATCCAGGTCTGAATGCGTGAGCGTCAAATAAGACTAAAGGGCATAAAAAATATATACAAACCTTGAGAAATATGGCGCGCCTCTCTAAGTTATAGATAGCCTTGCTTGTGTACCATGAGGCTGGAAGCGTCGTTGGACAAGTTGCCATATTCAAAGATGCCGAAAATGGTATTTGGTAGCAATCTGGGGATATAGAACTGTCCTAACAATCTAATACTCGAGTTTGGCGCATATAATAAAGAATTTGAAGAGAACGTCAAGAACTCGACTCCCCATGGAGTCATGTCGGTCTCCGCAGCCACTCCAGGTAGTGCGATCCGGTACACCACAATTTTTGCACAATTAACCCACGGCGCCAAGTTGGATGCTTATTCCATTCTAGGAAAAGCAAACCACCAGCATCCAACCAATTACATGGGCCATATTATGTCGATACGTGTATCTTTTAAGCTCCATCATTTGCCTTTGAACTTGGCGTGAAGCTCTTTAATGTGATGCAAGAATTGTTTAACGGTTCCCTAAAGAGGTAAGGATCATGCGTCATCACGCGGCTGACGTAATTACCATACTGAGATAACGACAGACAAATCGCACATGTCTCTCCACTTCAGGCTGCACCGTCATTTGCTCTAGATTACTACGACTTTGTCAACGTGGGGAGCCCCAGCAATAAATAAGGTCGGAATAAACTTCCCAGAACGGAGATCGAATCCACCGCTTCTCAAGATGTGATAGATAGGCTACTTTTAACTTGAAAAATCATAGCCTGATGCGTATGGGTGGGAATGGTTGAATGATGCATATTTACGCTTGTGCGCTGTCTGAAGTGATAAACTATGACGGGTCCGGCCTTCTAGCTTAGGTATTCCTAAACGAAGTCTGGAGTAGTGCACGAGGATTGGCCACGATGCGTCCGACTTATTGTGATTTGACATCGTGAGTTGGAGTCAGCAGAAGGTTTTCAGGTGGATTTGCTCAGATTACTTATATCTCCCTTCGTATAAAATGCGCGTTTCTCACGCCAAAAAATTTGTAGATACTCTTCATTGAGCTACGTCTATGTCAACATGTCAACCATTGCTGACCTATCCCTTCCCGTACTCTTCTGCTTCCTTGTGATTTCTACCGTTTCTCTGTCCTTGGGCCTTCGGTCTCTTGGTAATAGGATTCACCTTGCGCCCGAACTCAGTCCCAATATTCGGTCAACGACAGGCCTAACAAATAATCAGGGGCACAAGTCGCCTCGACAGCCTAAGGGATGGTGGACTGATACCACACTCTTTCAGCTTGAGCGGCGTGCCATCTTTAGCCAAGTAAGTCTATCCCCATCACGTATTAAGCTGGCCTAATTCTTTCAGACTTGGATTTGTGTAAGTCACCGAGGCCGCTTTTTCAACCCTGGAGACTATGTTTCATACGAACTTGCCGGCTTCCGATTCTTCCTTATGCTCGGCAAGGATAGTGTCGTACGCGGATTTCATAACGTTTGTCGTCACCGCGCTTTTCCGGTGACTCAGAAAGCATCCGGTTCGTCTACCATTCTTGGATGCAAGTATCATGGATGGAGCTACGATACCAAAGGCCAACTTACTAAAGCGCCGCACTTTGATCATATTCCAGGCTTTGACAAAAGCCAGAATAGCCTTTTTGAGATTCACACAAAGGTAGATACCCATGGATTTATACATATCAATCTAAGCGGGAGTCCGGAAATCAGGGACAGAGAACTCTTGGGCCCAAAGAAGATTGGGAGACCTGACCGGATCAGCCTTGATTCGCAATTCGTAAGCAGTTGGGAATGCAAAGGAAAGTTCAACTGGAAGGTGATAGGTAAGCGCTCGAACTATCCAGGTTCTCTCATCAGAGGAAGAATGGAGCATGGGCTGAAGATACAACAGTGAGTGACCATTTCAAGAATGGTATTGAGATTCCGCAGGCCACGGTAGAAGTTCCCAAGAGCGGCGTCTTCCGTGCGTTTTCGATTCACCGGGATTTAACACGTATGGGTCAACTATTCTTCTTCCCCATAACGATAGTGTATACGACGACTGGTAGTCCATTTTGGTATCAAATCACTTATTCTCCAGATTCGGCCCAGCAGACGACGTTACGGTGCGAAGTGTACGCCATAAAACAGTCGAGTACCTTTCAATTAGGGGACACTGTCCAGAGTAGTCTGAAAAGTCATATCACATCAATGATCCAATATTACGAGAGAACATACAATGAGTTTGTAAGCTCAAAGTATGATCTAGGCGATTATGGTAGTGTGTTGATCCATCGAATATTGGGGGGAGCAGCCAAGACTAACAGTTATTTGACTCAGAAGATCAAGCGAAAATTGCTGAAGCAGTGGAAATCCATCATGAGAAGGAGAAGATTGAAGCGCGGATGATAAACCCGGCTACGGTACAACAGTGCAGGAGCGCGGCCTTTACGCAAGCTGAAGGGTGTAAGTAGATTCCCTTTTTTTCACAAAGTCAGATGAGTAGAAGCTAAAAAGTTGTCCAGTATACCAGAAGGTAGAATGTGGTATTGACAAGTTGGCTTGGTAACCCAAATGGATAAATATTATGAGACGATTTGAGCAAAGGCTCTACCGTCCAACAGGCCTCGAGTAGAAAGCCCCGATCAATCCATAGGGAAGTTGAGGGTCCAGCCTCTACTCAGCCCGGAATCGATCCACCTATTTTAAAGCACAGAATGCTTAGTCAAGTTCAGAGCGGAAAGACAAGTAGATAAATTAGTATCTCCGTCTGGAGTAGATCGGCTTGCTGCGGCTCGAACCGTCGAATGACAGGGCCTAGTCCCGGAAAAAAACCTTAGAGTGGGGAACCATAGAACAGACTTTTCCATGCCAGCCTTTTATTGAAAACATAACGTTAGGGGGGCGCTCCTGGTCACTATCTTATATGAATCGCTACATTATGACCTATAATTCTGTCAACTCATTGAGCCAGGCTGTCGGAACAGCCAACGCCAATCCCCATTTATCCCAAGATGAGGCTGAAGTCTCGCCGACAGAAGCTTGCCCCGCACATAGCTTGGGTGTACAACATGATAGAGTACAGAAACTCAGAAGCTTTTATGAGAGAAACCTTGGCCTCCTTCTCATCTTGTTAGCTCAAATGTTTGGAAGTCTCGTAAGTCTATGCTGTTTACGAACCGGTTATATGCTGACTAACTCTCACGCCAACCAGATGACTATGTCGACAAGACTTCTAGAGACTGGTTTCAACGAGAAATTCCACGCATTGCAGATCATCTTTGTTCGCATGTCTGCGACCTCCATTTTTGCTCTATTTTATATGTGGCATCAAAAAGTTCCAGATGCCCCCTTTGGAGATCGTTCCATTAGATGGCTTCTAGTTCTACGTGGAATGGCAGGATTCATCGGACTGTTCGGCGCATATTGTAAGAATCGGGTCATTGCTATGCACATGAGGATACAAGCTGATATTTATATCCACGCGAAGGCTCTTTGTCCTATCTAAATATTTCAGACGCAACAGTTATTAGCTTCCTCACGCCCATCCTCACAGCATTTCTTTGTTTTGTAGCATTGGGGGTACGTTAATTCCTTGAGTAGAGTCATAATTGGTTCTCTATACTGATCAAGTCACAGGAACCTTTCACGTGGGAAGAGGGCCTGGCAGGAATTACTGCGCTTACTGGTGTTCTTCTTATTGCTCGACCGACAATGATTTTCCCGAGTCACGGCGTTGAAGGAATATCTACCCAACTGACTGACGCTCCTGAGGATGGATTGGTTCCCACGGTGCCGCCTAGCCCGACCGAGCGATCTATTGCAAGCCTCTCAGCAGTGATTGGTGCTTTTGGTGCTGCAAGCGCGTACTCTACGATCAGAGCTATCGGGAAGCGCGCTCACTCTCTTGTTAGCGTTAACTACTTTGCTATGCTCGCGACAATCGGCTCAGGCCTCATCATCCTGGTTCACCCGAAGCTAAAGTTTCAGCTACCACAGGGTATTCTGCAATGGTTGGCTTACACTCATTCTTTTAAGGTCATTGGCTGACCCAAGTCTAGGACTTTGCTTATAGCAATCGGACTTGCCGGATTTATGCTTCAATTTCTATTGACAGAAGGCTTGCAAAGAGAAAAGGGAGGCCGAGCAACGAACCTGATTGTATGGTTCTTCCGACCTGACTGTAATTATGCTATGCTAACTATGCATTCAGTATACACAGTTGGTTTTTGCCCTATGTCTTGAACGAATAGTTTGGGGTACGACGCCTTCCAAATGGAGCTTTATTGGTGGTGGCATGATCATTGGGGGTGCCATTTGGTCCAGTCGGCAGAAGAAAACGGCACCCGCAAGACTCAACACGCAGCGCACTATTGACGAGGAGAGTAGTCTTCTAAGAAATGATCAAGATGATACTCCAACCAATAGGCGATAGATATCCGCTACTGAGGCCGCGAGGGTTTGTAATATTTGAGCGATTAGCTAAGTTAGGGTGCAGATGTTGGCATATGGTGAATACTGGGTAGAAACGGTGAACATACAGCTTCTTTCTGCACAACAAGCCGATTTACTTACGTGGGCCTAAAAATCAGCGGTATGTAAATAAAGCCGCCCATAGAGCCAGTTTGGCTTCAGATTGGTTTAGAGATCTCCGTCAGATAGGCCCAAGGGAATATGAGGAAACAAAAGGGTAACCGAAGTAGAAACAAAATGTACATGAGTTTGGCTCTAGAACATGAAAGAGTAATAGCGCGGTCTATTCTGGTTGTATGACTAAGGTGCCATGGAATTTTCTTAATTTAGAGATTACAAATCATCTTCGAGACTCATACTCATAGCTATATTTCAAAGTTACTCTGAGCGGATAATTTTTCCGCTGGTTAGGTGCTGCACAAAACCGCTCAGCCGTTAGTTTTGCTCGTCATTTTAAGTCCTCTAGAGGAGCTCACTCTTCACCATCTTCATATCCTAATATCCTGCACTTGAAATAAGCAAGTACACGCTTATCTTCTTACTTTCTATCACTGCCTACTTCATTGGTGTTTCGTTAATCTTGGCTCTCAACCATTACTTACAATATTCCAAAATACCAAGTTACTATGTCTCACGTTAGGGCATCAGCAATTTTCTCAAATATACCTGGGACAATTATGGCTATCTCAGAGATCCTATGGCGTCTTCCATTAAGAATTTTCTTGGCATTGGTGCCGCACGTAGGTGACACTTTTCACTTTTATGGCTCGACTGCCACAAGTGATGGACCACCGAGAACATCTGTGTGGCTCGCAATCGCTACATCTGTGTTTGCCCCCCTCTTAGCCCATAATTGGAACCTGTTACTATCGAGACCTGCTTGGGGGACTGACGAGAACGACGGCCTCCTCTTCCCACCTGAAGAGCAGGATGCTGCCCAGCGGGAGGCTTGGATCGAAGGTGCATTAGCACGAGGCAAAGATGCAAGATGGGGATTTCACGGTTTTGTATATGCAAGCGGTAGCTCTGCGTCATACGGACAGTCCACGCTGAAAGGGGCTGATGCTGTTTGGCTACACGCTCACGGTGGCGGTTTTTACGCAGGCGAGGCCCGGCAATATCATTACACCTATAAGCGTTGGGTAGAGAAGGCATATCATGATTTCGGGATGGATCTAAGGATCTTAGCAGTCGAATATCGTAAGACTCCACTAATTAACGCACAAGATCTGGGATCGTGTACAACGGAATGACTCATTACTATGACAGCACTTTCGACAGTCAAGCCATATCCAGGATGCGTTGATGCCATGTTCTCGGCGTATAAGTTCATATTGAGTTCGGGGATTCATGCATCACAAGTGGTTATAGCAGGCGATTCGGCAGGAGGTAAGCACCATTTATCCCCAACTCAAGTAGTGTAGAACGAAAATGCTCAATGCTCACATCGGCCCAAAACACAGGTAATTTGGCAATTTCCACCTGCTACCGTATAATCGAGGACCAAGCTGAGCCCAAGTTACCCAGACCCGCTGGCTTGATTATGCTCTCTCCGTGGCTAGATCTAACCCGCGAGACTTCTGGTTTGTCGCCAAATCAACCCACCGACTGGCTCACGACGTTCGATAGTGACGAGTGCAAGATCGGAGCAATTGAGCAATACATGGGTACTGAAGTAGCGTCTGCTTCGGATCCCAGAGTGTCTCCCCTGTTTCGTGTTCCAAGTCCAGAGCTTCCTAGGCAGTTTCTTTCTGCTGGTAAGTCGGAAGTGCTGTTTGCAGATGCGGAAAAATGGGCACGGAAAGTGGAGAATGTTTTAGGGCCGGAGGCGATTGAACGCCACTTCGCCAGCGGCCAAGTCCATACTTTTGCGATCGGCGGGTGGCTCGCCGATGCCGGAGTCGTGGACTTGAGTGATTGGCGATTACTCTCATTTGTTCATGGCGAGACACAGGGCCATGGTAGGAATAGCAAGTTACAGGTGTCAAAAAAATGGTAGCCCTTATGGCATATCAGGGAATAGAGATCTAATTGCAAGTTTCACTCTTCCAACACCTTCCCCAGTAGTGGAGCTCACGGTATCAAGTACATTCTGCAGGACCATCTCATAAAGAACCTGAAAAGGACCAGTAAATCAGAGTCCTACTCCTGGCTCCCGTCGAATGAAAGTGCAATAACATCTTCCGGTGGTACCCTACTCATTGAAGCGGCAATCAATGTTCTGGATAACCTGTACAACAAATGCGGGAGAACATTGGACTACTCCCACCGTTTTCCGCTTCCTTTCCTCTAGCGAATGATGGCTAGAGTCATGTGCGCTCCTCATTCTTGCACTAGTCTAGGAACTTAGCGCGTCTTGGCTCCACGATGCGGTTCCCCAGGTTATCCCAGGGTTGCAACCCCATATGCAATCCCGAAGGGCGTAGATATATATCACCAGGAATTTCCTCCCATTTTCCGCCCGCATCTTACGCACAAAGGATATCCGGGATACCTCCGAAGTATATCAACACCTGCATTCACCTTACTCAGGACTGCACAACCGACCTCGTCACCACTTCCGTCTCGCCGTATCCGCGATGCTAGGAAGCCTCAAGAATACACGGGGTCGTAGACTTCGACTACTGATCACAGTGGTCTGTGGTTGCTCGTTCTCACTGTTTGGCTATGACCAAGCGCTCTATGGAGGAGTGGCCAGTGGAGATGCTTTCCTTAAGCAATTCAACCATCCCAGTCCTACAATGACCGGTCACACAGCTGCGATTTACGACGTTGGATGTCTACTTGGTGCAATTGCTGCTGCAGCACTTGCCTCACGCCTTGGGCACAAAAAAACAATCGTATGTTAATATTCGCCAAACATTCGTGACTAGGACTTGTTCAAGATTTCTGATTAATTATAGCTTCTTGGTTCAACAATTCTCGTGATAGGAGCGATCATACAGACGGCCTCTGTGAATCTTGGCATGCTTATAGCTGGAAGAGTTATCGGTGGTATAGGAAACGGTAGGCAGACCGGTTGACTTCACAATGGGGCATCTTCCTTACTGGACTGTCAGGCCTCAACACTTCGATCTCCCCAGTCTACCACGCTGAGACCAGCCGAGCCGGGTCCCGTGGTCGTGCCATCATTGGAGAGTTGTTTATCCTTGATGTTGGCTGGCTCATTGCTCAATTTGTGACCCTAGGGTTCAGTTTCGTAAAGAGTGGTCTCCAATGGGCAAGTTTCGTTCTGGCATGCAACATTAAACCCAAACTAACCACGGCTCAAGCGACTTCCTACCGCCTTCCAGATACTCTACTTAATCCCGGTTTTCCTCCTTCTACCTTTATTACCCGATAGTCCACGATGGCTATCCTCTCGAGGCCGGCTGGATGAAGCCGAGACAGTGCTTGCTCAGATAATGGATGAAGATCCGTCGTCACTACATTTTCAACAACAGTTTCAGGAAATCAGAGAGGTTGTCAGACTCGAACATGCGGCAGAGAAGGTCGAAATCTCCGAATTGTGGAGGGGCGAAGGCCGAAATCTATTCCGGCTGTTCTTGGCTTGCTCTTGTCAGTTGATGGCTCAGATCGGCGGCATCAATATCATTGCATACTACATTGTCATCATCTTCGAATCTCAGCTTGGCTTGTCCAGCACGCTCGCTAGAATTCTAGCAGCCTGTGCGGGCTTTGGATGGCTCTTCTCTAACGTTGCATCGATGTTTGTCATCGAAACTTGGGGTCGGCGCAAGCTTTTGATGATAGGAGGCGTTGGACAATGCCTGTGTTTCCTAATTTCGGGCATTGCTATTGCTACTGGCGATGGAACTAAATGGGCTGGCATTCTGGTAGTGGTAATGATCTACCTGTTCTTTATCGTCTTCGCCTTTGCCTGGCAGTCGATTCCGTTCTTTTATCCCGCCGAAATCGCCTCACTCAAATATCGTGCACGATTCTTCCCAATCGCAAACGCCTGCAATTGGTCTATCAACTATGTTGTTGTTCTTGTAACACCTATTGGGCTCAACAATATTGGCTGGAAGTTTTATATCATTTTCGCTGTCTTCAACATCGTCAATGCGGTCCTGGTGTGGTTCTTTTACGTCGAAACAGCAAACAAGACACTCGAGGAGATTGATATGATGTTTATCGGAGAGCAAGGGATGGAGAAGAAAACGATGCCCCCATTTCTACGCTTTAGAAAAGGGCATCTGAAGACTACCGGGGAGACGATCGCTACTGGTGGCGCCACTTCGGAGAGCTGCATCCCATCCGAGAAACTGCACCCGGGTACTGGCATTGGCCAGGTCCAAGAACTCGAGAATAGCTCTTACTCGACTCGTCGATCTTGATCTCGATGCCATTTCTCGTCGCTGGTAGAACAATAGGAGATTAGCTTGAAGGGAAATAGGACCTGGTGGTAAGAGCGTCTATGTATTGGCAAATTATTTCTTAGGAACTCCCTGAAAGGTTTTGATCGTCTGGAGGATGGTTTCAATGCCACGATGTACATGAAAGAGGTTTGATTGGTTCTCTTTTTGCAGTATTATAATAGGAGATCAGAAAAGTAGCACCAATTCAAACATTCCGTTGCAACCCAAAAGCAGTCCCATAGTATCGACCGAGAAATTCTAGAGATGGTTCTGGCCTACAGCCGACCTCCAAGAGGTCGTTGGACACTGACATCAGTCCGGTAGTGTCCCCAAAATCCGGTGTCGGTATAATAGGCCATGATTCAAAAAAGTGGTACGATTCGCCTGGAAAATGCTCAATAGTCCTGTTATTAGAGTTTAGGATTATATCATCAAGTTCCGGCGGAAATGTAATTGGCGAGTTAAGGTTCGACCAATCGAAATCTCCCTGATCAGGGGCCCAATGCAATGAATCACCAACCAGGTCTCGACCGGCACTGCCGGGGCCGGCTTTCTCATCACGTTGATCAACTCTGCTAGTATCGTATGTTGACATCGAGTGACGTTTGCCGGCATCGGTCACATGGGGCTCGGGTCGATTTAGAACCGCCCCGGTTGATGCCGGTGACCTTTGGATCTCCATATCGTGGCATTGTGGTTGAGTTTGGGATGAACTATTACTATTGAAGTGGAGATTTTGGGGCAACTGTAGCTGACACACTAAGTCTTGCAATACTGAAACCGCCTTCTGGCCAGTCGGATACGATTGACCTATCTCAGCAAGGCTAGAGAGGCAGCCTTGGAATAATAATTCATCACTGCCATCCCCCGCGACTCGATAGTTGATAAGATGAATAGTAGCTGCAATGAAAATGAAATGAACTGCAGGACTCGGAATCTGGCGAAGGCTATAGGATAGAGAGTAATCTCGGGAGAGTTTGGTAATATTTGTTGCTGCCAGATTGCAGATGGAGGCCGGGCTGAGTGGAAGAACGTCGAGTTGATTAATACCAGCAACATCCTGGCTGAAGTTAATAAATGGCCGATGGAGGAGCAGTAGAGTAAAATAGAACTGCATATGCATGAGAAGCACATGTGGCGACGTTGGGGACCCGCTCTCATTCGGCCACTTCAGGACGTCGGGGAGATCGTCGTGCCATTTTAACAGATCGCTATGAATTGAAGCCGCAGCTTCTCCAAGTTTTCTCTGGTTTCCGCTGTGCTTCTGGGAATACAAGTCGCTAAGGATCTTAGAGACTTGTATGCTGAGAAGTACAATATTCCAATGAACTGCAGCTTGGATAGCCTCTCTTTCCAGGGTTTGGTCACCAAACCCACTAGGTCTCTCGGGTTGGCTTACGGTGATATCCCAGTCCATAATGAAGGATGGCCGTCCGCAATAAGCACTCCAAAGCTTGTCTTGAACATAACAGCCCCAAAACACTATCTTTCTTAGTTGTGCGACCTGCGGAGATAGTTGTCCTTGGGCCACTGCAGCATCACAGCTGATGTGAAGTCCAAGGTCAACCGCCATTCGCAGCGCAATACCACTATATGTCCAACCTGGAGATTGATATCCCGAGGCGCCGTAGTGTGATCCAAGGAGTAATGCTGTTTGTACGGTTGTGATTGATGGGTCATCCATTTCTAACTGGAACAGTTTCTTTGCCTTGTTGAAGTATATGCTACCAGGTGAATGACCGTGAGCGGAGCTCTGGTATCTTGTTCCACGATCTAGGCTCACCATCGAAGCCAAGGCCATAATTGCATATAGCAGTGAGGGGGAAAAGAATTCGTATCGGCGCCGAGTTTTGTCTGTATCGTACAGCTTCTTCTCTTGGAGAAATAATTCCCGGTGGAAGATCTGCAGATGAGACGCCTGCCAAGTCCCAAAAAGGTCGATTAAATATAGCACCAACGCTTCAGGTTCATTACTCGGGTCGTATCCTGGAAGGATACTCACCCAGGGTGTTGTTGAAATGGGGGCTGCTGCTTGGAACCCACGCTTGCTGATATTCTGCGTCCCAGAAGTGGTAGAGAGGTGATAGATACTGGTCGGTCCGAAATATCTAATATTGTCGGGACTCTGCCCTTCGAGGGCACCTTTGCGAGAAACAACCCTTTCTATTATGCCATCAGAATCATCGATCTGGGTCGGCGCGCTGCGAATAGTGGAGGCGGTGGAAAAACGACCTGGGGAGTTGCTGTTTTTGTCCTCGGTTCCTGACACTGACTGGCCCGCCTCTCCAGGCTTAGTTGGCTGGAGAGCAGCAGGCGATACTATCAAAGATCCCCTTGGCATGGTGGAATCATGGCCGTTGGCGTCGCAAACAGATAATCCCGGTAGATGCGCCTCATATGCATCGGTTGAAGCTTGAATAGCATCAGAGTCGTCTGGGTTTGCTGACTTGCCCCTTCTTTGGTCGAGCTTACTTCGTACAAGGAGGTCTTCTAAGACTGACAACCGGCTTTCGATGTCTGGTCCCCCTTCCATAACACGCTTGCGCCTTTTGTCCTCTCCGTACCGAACCTCGCAGTATGCCCCTCTATCTTTGCAATTGGTACAGCTTTGAGACTCCAGCGGCTGATGTGAGATATCGCATCTTCGCTTCATCCTCTTGCAACTGACGCAAGCGAGGCTTGACCGCTTCGCATTGCGACTTCGCTTAGCAGACATTGGTCGATCAGCCGGAGCGTCCATTATGTCTCTAGCTTCCGAAGGGTTTGGACGTGATAATGATCGATCAAAGGAGCTGAGAAGTTGTTCGAAGTATGTCAAAGAACACCATTGCCTCTCTGATATCACGCGTTCCGTTGCCTTAAAGCTACTCACTTTGATCACTGACCTTCGATGTCAAAACCTGGGGTCGGAAAAGCGGAAAATGAATCGCGCATTGCGGGGGAGGAAGTTTGCGGGGAAGTGCATGAGGGTTCTGCAACCAGGTCCCTGGGACCAGTTCCCTGGGACCAGTAGTAGCTTATGATTCGTCCAACTAGAGCAAAACTAGGTTCAAAAGTGTTCTAGTTAGCGCCATCGATTTCGTCTTAAGCAATCCTAAGCAGGAGGATGGAATGCACTCATTTGTGACTCCAAGCTCGAACGAGTCATGCGATCAATGCTTGCAGACGCTAAGAGGCAGTTCAAGTAGTGGATCGACCATGATAACTCAGATCAGCCACTTGATGGCCCGAGATGCAAAATGTAGTTCGTAAACTCTCTTATAGACAGGAATGGGGTACATGTTGACAAAAGAAATGACAGCAAAAGGGAAAGCGTTGATAAACCAACGTGCCGTTAAGGGGTACTAAGGGTGAGTATCATAATGGAAGGCAAGGAACATGTTCCTTTGTACTTTTGATCTTGGTGCCTTACGTACTAACTATAGTATGTCCATTTGATTAAAATACCACTCCTTACAACCGCGATATTTCTAAGCTAACTATTTCAGTTCTTTCCCGATTGCTATCCCTTTCCACTATGGATAGCACCGCCTTGAGGGTTGTACCGCGATGCGTTCCATGAAAGCTCCTCAGTACTAACCAGCTCTATGATCATCCATGGGGCTAGGAGAATCACTCAGTATTGTTAACCCTAACAAGGATCTTAATGTGCTCGTCCTTGAAATCAATCAGTGCTCGGATTCCCTTCTCTACAACCTCCTCCAGTTCGATGCGAGCGGTCACAAAGAAGTCCAGCTCATCTTTCAATATACGCCCTTCAGCAATAGCGTTAATGACAGAACTGTAATCGCCTCGAGAATATGAAAGATCAGATTTGATCGTTTTGCCATTGAACAACAACTCATTCATGTCCAGTAATGGCTAACCATGTCAGTCTCAGTCTATTTGGTGGTTGCGGGCTCGAAGAAAATGCATGGTCACAGCTTGACTTACCTGCTTGCCCCAGAGTGCAATGTTATAATAAATCCCATACTTGCGGATGATCTTGAGGCCGGTCGTGAGGGTGGCTTGGACTCCGGAAGCATCAAATGCAAAATCGGGCCCGATTCTGCCTCGTGTCAGATCTTATCATGATATGCACACCATTAGATGACCCACCCGTCACAAATTTCCTTAGCCTCTTTTACTACATTCACTTCTTTAGGATCAAAGGTGTGTTTTGCACCGAGCTTGAACGCTTGCGCGTGTCGCGACTTTGATGGTTCCGAGGCGAGAATGGTCGTAACGCCACGGGCCTTTAAACACAGAATGGTTGCCAGCCCAATAGGTCCAGCGCCAAAGACAATTGCGCTGTGTTGTGGCCCAATGCCTGAATTTGATACTGCGTGCCAGGCTACTGAAAGCGGCTCGATCAGTGCTCCCACTTCTGATGAGAGCCCTTGAGGTAGTTTGTGGCAAGTAGAAGCCGGTATCACAATACTCTCGCAGAGCCCTCCCGGGTTCGCTGACAAGCCGAGGAAGGCCGACTGCGTACAGGTATTGCGGCGTCCAATGGAGCAAGAATAGCAATCGTCATCAGTCAAAAGCCCTTCAACTGCAACTACATCCCCCACCTGTAACCCAGTAACAGACGAGCCGGTCTCGGTAACAGTTCCGGAAAACTCGTGGCCCAGAGTGATGGGTAGATGATGCCCCGTCAATGGCTGAGGGTTTTCCTTGGTAGGTGGGAAAACCGGACCGTGGAGGTACTCATGTACATCTGTCCCACAGATTCCACACCAAGCTGGAGAAATTCGGACTTCTTCTGCTTTCGGAGCTGGCTGGTATGGTATTTTCTCGACTCTGATGTCTTTATTGCCGTGATATCGGACGGCCCTGACTGTTTTCTGGTCCGTGAGACTGTGTGAAGTCACGATGTGCGTTTCGTTCTCGATCAACATTGCGGTCTTTTTTAAATCGAGATGGAAGAAAAGAGTTCCAATCAGGGTAAGGCTTTCAATTTTGTTGCTTCACAAAATATTGGCGCCAGCCCAGACCTTATCTAGTATCTTACGGGAAATGAACCGGAAAACCAATGCTTTGATTAAATATATGGCGCTTCGTATTTGGCAAGAAACAAATTGCGGAAAACCGGACCTAGTGGAAGAGGCGGAAAAGGTGGGAAAACTTCCGCCCTCCGCCCCTCTAGTTGCTTAAGGGGTCGTAGACGATTCCAGTACTGCACCACGTTTTGGTCACTTAAGAGGAGACGTGGATGTTCCAGAATCAGTAACTCCGTTCGCTCGTGTGCCCGACTACGTTGAATAAAGGGTTCGTTACACCTCCATCATTTCTCAGACCGTCCTGAGTATTCTGTGCAAACCCTCAACTTTCCTACTGAATATCGAACACTCGCAAACATGCCCGTTTCAACTACCGCTTGTATTATTGGGGCAGGTCCAGGCGGAATTGCTATGGCATATCAATTAAAACAGAAGTTGAGATGTGACGATTTCGTGATTGTTGATCAAAACGCCGGAGCTGGTGGGACATGGTTCAGCAACACATATCCTGGTTGCGGTAAGATCTCGTCATTGGTCAACAGGAAATTCTAACACAAGCTGATATGGACTAATTGTGCAGGTTGCGATGTGCCGTCACATTTCTATTCATTTTCATTTGCGTTGAATCCGCAATGGTCGCGCCCACTGTGCGAGCAGGCCGAGATTCTTGAGTGTAGGCATCATACCAACGCACCTTAGTATCCGTTCTAACCCGAGCCTAGATTTGAATGACGTTGTAGATAGATTCGACCTGCGTCCGCACTTAACCCTGTCCACGAAGGTGGTCAGCGCAACCTGGGATGATCTGACGGAGTTGTGGGAGGTCGAATTCCAACATGTCCGCAGTAATCATACGTACAAGAGGCATTTTCATGTCGTAGTATCTGCTTGTGGCATCTTTGCTAATCCGAAATGGCCTAAAATTCAAGGTATGGAGAAGTTTGAAGGGGCCTCGTGGCATACTGGCCAGTGGGATTGGAGTTACGACCTCACTGGGAAGCGCGTTGCCGTCATTGGCAATGGATGCAGTGGCTGCCAAGTGATCCCAGCCATTGCACCCAAAGCAAAGCATCTGACTCACTTTGCCAGGAGCAAACAGTGGCTTTTTGATAGGGTATGTCTTCTCTTGAATATTCTTTCTGGTACTCAGCTAACGCGGAATCAATGAAGCCAAACCAGCCATATTCTTCTTTTGCCATTTGGATGTTCCGGGCCCTCCCTGGCTGGATTCGCTGGAATAGATTCTGGATCTATTACAATGTTGACAGGCTCTATTTGGAATATGTGAAAAATCCTGAAGCGGAACCTCTTCGCGCTCGAAGCGAGAAGGAGGCCCGGGCGTATATGCAAAGGAAAACTCCCGAGAAATATCTTAAGGACATTATGCCCGACTATCCAGTGGGATGTAAAAGAAGAATAATGGACCCTGGCTACCTCGATGCACTGCATAGACCCAATGTGGACTTATGCGCGGAGAAGATCGCCGCTATTGACGAGACCGGCATTCAGCTTCTAAACGGAGAACACGTTGATGCAGATGCGCTGGTTTACGCAACTGGATTTCAAACGCAGGAGTTTTTGTCTCCTATGCAAATTACTGGCCAGGGGAGAATATCTCTTACTCAACACTGGAAAGATACAAATGGTTGCCAGGCATATTTAGGCACGTCCGTTTCTGGATTCCCCAACTTCGCCATTATGTTTGGGCCAAACGCCAGCCCAGTCCACAACTCCGTTATCTACGTCTTAGAAGTGCAGGCAGCCTACATTGCGAAGACTTTTTTCGAGCCTCTCATCACTGGCCGCGCAAAAACGGTTGCCGTAAAGCGAAGTGCCGAGGATTACGATTGTAATAGTATCCAACAAAAGCTTGATGATGGGGTGTGGCACCAGGGCTGCACAAATTGGACCTTGAACGAAGACGGCAGGAACTGCACCAATTTTCCAGGATATGTTCGTTCCTTTTGGTGGAAGTTATACTGGCCCAAGTTCCAGGACTATACATTAACGGTACGTGCGGCTATATGCTCAACTTTCATGGAAATCGGCCCCTGACTTTTCAGCATAGGGTGGAGACGTTACTTGGCCATTGAAGTATCTATCCTTGAAAATTCGCCAACACAAACTGTATGCCTGCCTCGGCCTACTAGGGATCATCAGCGGCCTTCGTAAAGAGTTGGTCCCAACGCTGTAGTACACCATAATAACAACTTGGAGGTCCTACATACAAACGTGACTACGTTGCAGCTCTTAATAACTAAATACTTCCATGTGAAACTAGGTAAATTTGCTTGGCAATACCATATCTTAATTTAGACTTAAGTCACAGACTGTTACAGTTGATGCTCTTAAGTCAACTACTAGGTAGAATCATATATTATATAGAATGAGCCTGTATTGAAATAAACATTATGAATCAATATCTTTCGACTCAATAGTTATATGTCAGCGGACTAGCGCTTAGTTACCATGATTTCACAGGTTCAACAATGTGTCAAGATAAAGATGCTCAAGTATCACCAATGAGTTACTCTCATGTCAAATCTATAGCGAATTAGTCGGCGCAGTTAGAGCATCATCACAACTATTAGCTAATAGAGTCCCCGCTAAGTCTGTTATGGATTGTATGGAGGTTCCATCCTCGATTGAGAAACGCCTTCCTTCTCGAATGATTCCTGAGATACAGATTTCCATCATGTACTTTTTCTGTATCACCATGATGATTGAGGCCACAATGATTATGAAGAAGTATTTACCCGTGTCAGAGGAACTATAAATATCAAGATCTGAATAGCTACGACAGTTGACGACAAAATGGAAACTCTTGCTCCATATTCCTCCTAGTTTGCTTCATTGTCAGACAATAATTTAACGTCAACTAGTTCATAGGAGTCATTAAGAGTCTTCGTCCGAGATCTAATCTATACCGAGCATAGTTCTTGCTTATTCTTTCTAAGCCACAATGAAGCACCGTCCTCCGCCTCTTCCGACCACGCTCAAATACGACAGTAGCTATAGCGACAACACACCATTCTCCATAAGTATTTGTATTAAATACGCTAATCGATTGCCTTAGGCCACTCTAGAGCATCGGCATTACGCAGATTGCGATGTGAACGAGACGAATTGTGTTTGAGCTAGGGATTCGCACTATTACAATTCGCTCTTGAGTCAGGTCGCCTAAGCCCGTGGATATTTCCGATCCCCCGCAAGCCAATGTACTTGAAAGAGTTTACATTTCCGAGTCCTCAATAGTGTATAGAATGTTCTAGAATGGCTAACTCCTGGTCAATCTGCACTATTTTCAATTTACTCCTCATTATGAGTTAAATCCAGAGTCCCATCTGCAATCCCCACTTCCAAACCCCCGGTCCTTTTCCGCCCTTTTTCCGACACAATAACTCCCGTCAGTTTCTTTGACACAGATACGCACCTAACCTACTGGAGACATGCTTTAATTGATATGTAATCAGATCAGTCCATCTCATATAGCCGTTGTACCTTCGCAAGCCTCCACGAAGTATCTGCAAGTAGAAGGCATCGCTATGAGGTTTCATTCTAAGGTTGCTATTTCTTCTGGTAATCATTAATAGCCCACAGTTCTTATTCATCTCCCCCAATTTCCCATTTTACGCCTCTCGTATCTCTCCATCCAAGATTCATGACCCTGAGCACCAACATGAGGTCACAGAATATTCTCATTACCGGAGCAGCCGGATTCGTCGGGCAGAGACTTGCAGTCGCTTTAATCAACAGCTCGAGCAATATGCACCTGACCTTAGTTGACATTGTTGAGCCGCCTATCCCTCATTCAATCTCTCAACACGCTCATCGCATAGATGCTACCAAGCGCGATCTGACAGATCCAACTACTATCTGTTCTCTCTTCCAGCCGCGCTACACGGCGACATATCTCCTCCATGGCGTTATGTCGGGAGGGGCTGAAGCTAACCTTGAGCTTGGATGGAGAGTGAATTGGGACTCGATTCGGTCCATCATCGATTTCTTGCGCGTCTATCATCCCGGGTCCATAGTCGTATTTCCTTCGAGCTTAGCGGTTTACGGCCCATCTTCAACGAACAACGCCCAAAAATCTCTCTTGACTAGCGAAACGACTTGCCCCCAACCGCAGTCAAGTTATGGCGCCCAAAAACTCATGGTCGAGACATACCTCAACGATATGTCGCGTCGTCGACTACTCGATGGCCGCATTGCCCGTTTACCTACTATAATCGTCCGCCCAGGCGCACCATCAGCCGCCGCCAGCTCCTTTGCCAGTGGAATCGTGCGGGAGCCCCTGAAAGGCATGGAGGCAATATTACCCGTGTCTCGAGATTTGCAGATGTGGGTATGCAGTGCGGAAACACTGATTCAAAACCTTATCTGGTTAAAAGATATCCCCGCAAAACGATTTAGTCAAGATAGGGTAGTGAACCTACCAGGTATCACTGTGACAGTGCAGCAGATTATTGATGCCTTAGAGTTGGTCGGTGGGACGGAAGCCCTAGCTTTCATCAAGGAACAAAGCGATCCCAACGTCGAGTCCATTGTTAAAAGTTGGCCTGCACATTTCGATACTCAAATAGCCGAGGAGCTAGGTTTGACACTGGATTTTGATCTGGTACAGAACGTGAAGCTGTTCGCGCAAAAATTCAGCTCCTGAATTTGCTAGAGTCAAGCAAAAGGTCACAAGATTGAGTAGTTTGTCTATGGGCAATATTAGCAACGAGATAATAAATCATCTCTTTCTATAAACATCATCATGCCCATCTATAAAAAGGCTTCGAAATTTGACTGCTCTGGCGCCAGAAGGAAAAAGGCGCAGGTCTTGGTAAGCAAGAAGTTTGCAGTTATGCAGCGCTAAGTCGGCCTGAGCACATTATCTACCTCGGCCGGCTCCAGTCGTTTACCTCAGACGTCATAATACCAAAACTCGCTTAACGCGCAACTTTTAATGATAATAAATTGCGTAAATTGCCAGGGCCATCAGGCACACAGTTATAATTTCACGCTCGGACAACATGAAAAGAAATGCACAGCTGAGTTGTTTAGTTTTCGCATTCCACTAGGGTAAAGAGATAAGCGGCGGCAACTCAAACACCCCCAGAACTAATATCATATAAGACAGGCGCACTTACCCGCAGTATCATCAACGACACCACTCCGTCGATAGTCGTATGGTGAGTGATGTGCCTTTGGCTTGGTAGAACATTCAGGTATACTCTGTACACAGGTTATGTTCTCGTTATGATCATGTTTATGCTTTGTACAGTGTACGGTCAAGACACGAAGCCTACTCTTTGTGAGGTACAATGCCAAGCGGAAAGTACACAGGAACAATAGATACATGAAGCGCCTAAGAGCTAGCAAGATGAGCTGCAAACGGTCGGATCGGGTAAGAAAAGGGCTTCTTCAAATCTAGTTTGTCTTCGTTCATACCACCGCGAAGCTCCTTTAAAAAGACTATGGCATCTAGGCGGTGATGAAATAATGATGAAATTAGCCATGAAAAGCTTCTGACTAGGTAGCTACAGGCTGAGGGCCGTTATTGCCATATAATGAAACACGTGAAAAACTTGTAATGAGTGATTGGGGTTTATGACATTATCGTTCTCCTTGCACAGTCCAGAAGAAATGCCTGACATTGAAACCGGAATATGGTTAATATGCCTCGAGTCAAGGGTGACGGAAATTTTATTTTCTTTTCTCGCGACAATCGATGTGCTATTGCCATGACAACTGATACCCATATCATAGGTTGTGGCGCAAAAACTTAAACCCAATTGCATCATTCAGGTATGTTTGGTAGAGTCAGTAGAATTTCTGTCTAGTAGTTATGTAAATTCTATCCTCAAAATACAGGATGCTATGGGTTCAATGCAAGCGTAGGATATATTTTGAAGGACACTGTGACTCGAACCGATATTCGATAATTCTGAGTAGCCACTGCTTGTCAAATTGTGCATTTAGCTGAACTATATGACCAATATTATCCCAGGCGTATTCAAAGGTGTCCCAGTTGTATTATAATATCTGGAGTATAGACTACTTTGAAGATACCATTCAGCATTGCAGAGCATCACTTATTGGGCTGTAAACCCTCCATCCACTGGCAGTAGTGCTCCGGTGATCCATCTAGCCTCATTGCTTGCAAGGAAAATCGCAGAGCCAACAATATCATCCGGAACGCCGATGCCATGTAGAGGATGACGTGTACGAATGCTCTCAATATCTGCCATCTTAATAGTGTTGTGGAAGATCGCTGTCTCTACATCTAGTTATATTAGACTGCTGGTCGTGAATATTGTGGCGGTATTTTCTCCTGAAAGGAGCAAACGCTACTTACATCCTGGACAGATGGCGTTACAATGAATGCCATCCTTGGCGTAGTCTAGAGCCACTTGACGGGTCAAATTAGACACTGCACCCTTGGATGCCGCATAAGTTGCTACCAAGGTTCAGTTTCTTAGCATGATTGGCGGATGGAATTGTGTAACAAGACGTACGGATATTATAGCCGCCAACTAAGCCGAAGATCGAAGAAATATTTATAATCCAGCCCCGGTCCCCAGAATCCGCCGCATTCTGCTTCAGAAACTGAGATATGGTGTACTTGCTGGCCAGATAACATGACTTGACATTGACAGCCATTGTCAGGTCAAACCAGTTCTCGGGTGTTTCGTGAATCCTGAGTGGTTGGTGGCCTGCTTCAAGAGAAATTCCTGCATTATTGACCAACCTCGAACATCGTTAGAGCTTGGACGCCCGATGATTTGCTCAGTAAGTTTTAGGAAATGGCTTACACGTCAATCCGGCCGAATTCGGCCACTGCTGCGTTAACCATAGCCTCCACCTCTTTAGCCTTACTCATGTCCGCTTTAACGAACAGAGCCTGACCACCTTCTTGCCTGATGAGTTCATCGGTGCTGATTGCCCGCTCGGATTTGATGTCTACACGAGCATGCTGCTGGAGATCGGTGCAAACCAGAAGGCCCCCTTCTCGTGCGTAAGCCAGAGAGATTGTCCGGCCAAGTCCAGAAGATGACCCGGTAACGATACAGACTTTGTTGAGTAGCCTTTTGGAATTGATTGGTTGAGACATTCTCTTGAGTAGAACGTTACAAGAAAGAACGATGAAATGACTGCACGGTATATCTCTAGGACGCTTTACTAGGTGTCCATGCGTCGGTTATAAATTTGTAGCTCAGCGATCTGAGGATGAATGTCATCTGACCTACTTTAACTCCCAGTAGTTAGCGCGTCGTTAGGCATCAAGGATAATGAGAGGGATGGGCGGGGCTCGTTCAGAGTTCGCTCAAGTAATCACTTCGGGGGACATGCATTAGATCTCGGGTAATTTTCCTTTATCGCGCGAGGCTAGCTCGGATGTCTTGCCCTTAACAATCATATGGCATGCTAGCGGTCTCGGCCAGGTACACGTATTTAGCTTTGAAAGATGTATGAATACTGACAAAAGGTTACATTGGACGTTGTCGCCGCGACCTGCATGGCTCTTGCATGTTGTTAATAGCGTTACAATTGACACGTCACGGGGAGTTGTCTGTGTCCCAATTATTGACATGCTGCATGGTTATATTTCTACGCTAGAAGCACTTCTACCCTTTGAGGTGTACAATACACGTTCGGATCTCCACCTCGGTAATATTTTTAGGTGAGGCGTTGAACTCACAAGAACATCCACTTCGGTTTTTCTATTGCTCCGCCAACAAACGAGTCTCTTAGTCTCGAAACGTGATGACTAGTAGTCCATCCTATATCCTTTTCTATGTCTTTAAGAAGGTCCAAAACTACTTGGACATCCTGCCACTTCTCAAAGACCTGTCCAGCCACGGAGAGGGGTTGTACCGAATGGATGCGGTTCGCGTCCGAAGGTTTGGCCAGACTGATGCCACATATTTCCCGCGCATGCAGAAGAGCTTCACGTTCAGCTTTTCGGTAAGACTGTAAACGAGCGGAGACGGTAGAACGAATGGCGGTGGCCTCTTGGGGTTCGTTGACCAAGAGCAAGATGCAGGCCATATGGTAGCTCTGCATTGCCGCGGCGCAAATGGGGACTTCATACCAAATTTGCTCAAATGTTGCTAAATAATCTGCCTGCGAATTATTATTGTAGGTTGCTATAGTAGTCCGGGCGGTTGGCGTAAAGCTCGGAGGGAGGTTGTGATGCCATCCTCGGAGCTCTTGGGTCAACAGTGACCATCTCTCCAATAGCTGTTCCTGGGTTACCCCAATTAAGGGACGCTGTCCACGAGACAAGGCATAGTCTTCCGGGTATAATGCGTCCCCTGACATGATGTGGTTGGCGATCTTTCCGAGGAGCCAGTGGATCTCGTTGCTTCTCGAATCTTCTTCAACGCCAGAGGTTATGTGTATACCTCCTACACCTGTTAAAGACATCAGATGGCCATTCTCATCAGTCGCAAGACCTGCATTTTGCCAAAGTGGAATATCGTGTAGGTCAAGACGCATCTGCCTTTCGCTGATGACTGGAAAGGTTGATGTCAGCCTCATGTTCACGTGTTCGAGAGAGGATGCTCATACAAGCACAAAGAAGGTCTTGTCTCGCAAGACTCCAGAATATTGGAGGTGATATAGACGCCCGTGGAATATTGAGTAGAGAGTACGGCGATGAGCTGGGCTCCGGCGTTGGGCTAAATAATGGCAGTACGCTGAGGTGGGCTTGCCAAGCAGTACCCGGAGCATCCATAAGTTCGTAAGTGCAGAGTATCGCAATGGCAGCAAACACTTATTCCCTTTCCATACTATCTGTTTCAAAGCAGCGACGTTGCACAGCAATTTTTAAGTAACTGATTGCTTGATGATAAAACTTGGCCGACTGGTACTGCCAGTCGGCATTATCATTATCTCGCGACGAAGCGTCTGACCCTCGGGAGGGCAGATTTAGTTGCCCATCTCTTAGTATACTTTGCATATGTCGTAGATGCTTCGCACTTAAGGCACATACTGCAGACTTCAGGAGTGGCTTTGTAGTCGCCAAAACCGGAACCCTATGAGAAAAGTAGGCACCAGTGTCGAACACATCCATCCTACAGGGTAATTAGTTGCTGGGAAGGAAACATTATCGACTGAAAGACACACTGACCATTGGCCTGGGCCTTCTTTGAAATGACTTAACAAGCGGAGGACTATAATGTTTTCCTGAGCTTGGCATACTGGGCTGCTAAAGGTGGATGTTGAATGGTTCTTGTCTGCTGGAGTGCTTGCTGATGAGGATTCAAGCTGACCCTCCAGAAAGGGACGCTCTTCGTCATTGCCGAGCAGTAACAGTGGGATATCATAGTCCCGGTTGGGTGTAAGTGATGAACCTTGTCTCTCTGCCACTTGATCCGGTAGAGGTGGCGAAGATACAAGCTCATATGGGTTATCAACTTGGATGAAAATGACTAGCAGATAAATCAGCATCATTTCTATCTTGAATCTATCCGATGGAAGCGTGTCACCACTCACGATGTCGGGGAACCTCGAGCCAGACGTGGCTGCTCTCAAAGAGGCTCTGACGGTCCGATGGCGGATGGCCCTCGAAGCTTCTAAAGATGTCCCTTTCTAGAAAGACACACTCACGCGGTCCCTTTGTGCAATTACCGCACTCAGGTTTCCCCTCATCGCATTTGAGTTTTCGCTGGCGGCAAGTCAAACTGCCGAAAGATCAGACACAGCTCTCAAGCAATGTTCACTTCGGAGAGTTACCAGCCAGAGTAAGAACGCATGATCAAAGTGTGGTTCTGGACGAGGACGTTTGAGGGCAGTCAAGGACCTGCGGGTGGGGGCTGTGAATCATGTCGCTATGGTGGGCAAGTTAGCCGAATGCAAAGTGGTAAATGTCACGAGGGGTAGGAAGCCGAGCCAATCATGGAAAGGCGGGCCGCCTCGGCCATCTCGGACTGCAATACTTGAAAGCTTAAGACTTGCTAGATTAGCAAGCTGAGAGACTTCTCTTTATGTTCTTTATTAATAGCAAGATTCCATCGTCGCATTATGTCCGCATACGTAGCTACCACTGAGCCTCCCATGAGGTACAATCCTATCGAAAGCCCAGGGTCGTACCTCAAAACTATACATTGCCCAAACCTCGGATAAAGAGTGATGTAGAACACTTATCTTTCTCTTTGTGCTGAACAGGCACGACAACGCTCTGATCCTATCTCGACAGTTTATTATGCCAAGTAGTGCTGTATCTACAGTTTCATCCTCACTATACAGCCAAACCGCTATCATCACCGGCGCTGGGTATGGTCAGTCACAGCCATCACCGCGTGAGCAGGGCAAAATCAATCGGTATCAGATGGCATCAATCTTTGCATTGTGGAAATTCTCCTGTCTCGAAGCTGCAGTGTGGCTTTCGTACCTGAGGGCTACGGATCGAAGCTGGAGAAGTTTTCTGCTGATATCAGGCTCGTAACAAGACTTCTCTAGCAGTTTTTGTTGAAACTGATGTGATGGCTTGCTCTCTTCCTTATGTTTGAAGCCGCTTTGGTTGAGTTTACAGTTTTTGATATTCTCTGCCGTGGGGCCAGTGTATATGAACCGTCGAGGTCAAACTTCAAGAAACCTCTATCGGGCTTCATGAGCTCGGGCGGCTTGATGCTTCTCATAGAATTAGAACCAATGTAGTTGCTCTTAGTTCGGTCTGGAAGCGGCTTTAGATGGACAATCCAGATAAGTTGGCCAACACGGATCAATCTAAAGACGCCTGGATAACTCCACTAGAGGTAGCAGAAGCTGTGCTAGGATGCATAGAGTGCGCCACCAGACCTGGCGGGGACAGCTCTTGCGGTGGGGGCGGGGCACACACGAGAGCGGGTTTTTTCAGCGACTCGGGCCCTGATCCGCGTCCAAAAGCAAGACTTCTACTGAACGGCGGGAATTTTGGTGGCTCAGGGACAGGCACGCAGCTACAAAATGCAACAGCTTGGGGAGGGGAGGGCCTATAGAGTAGACAAAATACAGTACACTTCGAGTGTTGTAATTATGAACATCTTCTCACATGCTATGAAAATAAACGTAACTCATACTTTTCTTTGGCAGCGCAGATAGAGCAGCTGAGATTCGGAGTAACAGTTTCTCGAATTGGGTTTGGAGGGTGTACAGTGAATACAAACCTCGCAAATCATCCCAACCATATGAGTAGCACAACGAATAAAGCATCAGGCTCCAAGTAGCCAGAGGACTCCATCCTTTATCTTAAGACTTTTCCTCACGAACTTTCAAAAGCCGCTCAAAGACAAATTGAAGCGGGGTCCTTCGGGCGTGTTAGTCGTGTGGGGGTTCACTACAGCTCACTTGCCTAATGAAAACACAGCGCAAACATTCCTACCACTTTCATGCAAATGACCAACCCGCATCCACGCCTCGCCTTTAGTTACACAAATACACCTCCAGGGGAAGCAAGATGACTGTACTACTGCCTAAACTACGAAAGCTATTTTTCTGTAGGGCCGGTTTGCCTCAGTAGCCATTGTTCCTTCCGTTCGTCTAAAACTAGAACTACTGGAACCTAGATGCTTACAAGGGTTAGGGCGGTATGAGCCACGGCCCCCAGGGTTAAAGCACATCGTTGTCAAGCCTGGGATTGGCCATGTATGTTTCAAGGACTCAAAGTCTTACTCAATTGCGACGGCTTCATTCTCTGTTCCCCTCAAACGCCCGTCGTTTTGTCGCTAAGCAACTATAGGTTCCAAAATGGATCACGATTCCGACGTCCTTATCAATGACGCAGGCATGTGGCTTCGCCGTTCAATTGATCCGCCCATTCAACATGAGTAATCTTTGAAATCATCGAAAAGTTCTGACCAGATAGGCGGCACTTTGTGGATGAATACATATGCTGATTGTGGATGCGATGCGAGCGACTTTGCTTCTCTCCTCGACCGACGTTAATGTTGAGCAGATCCTGTCCTATGTCTTCTATATTATTTCGCTCATCAATATTATTTCAAGAGCATAGCAACTCAGTTTGATACATCTAACTTGAGTCTACCATAGAATTAGCAGGTTTGGACACCAGCTGTAGAATATGGTCCGTGGCTATTCGCGATACTAAGACTTCTAAAATCGTTGAGCGCCAGTAAAAGATCACTATTTCAGCAGTAGGGGCGCTATATACATTGAAAGCATGTGATATTCCCGGTGCACCGAAGTTCAAAGGCAAGTTACTCCATTCAGCTAGGTGGGACCACTCCTATAACTGGGAAGGTAAAGAAGTCATTATGATTGATTTGTCACTTAACTCTAGTTTAAGAGCAGCTGTCTTATGGCCTTCCGGAGTAATGGATGCAGCGCGAAACAAATTGTTTCAGTTATGAGAATAGGTCCTGGCGCAGTCAAGAAGCTCGCCCAGTCAAGATGTCAAGCCCACTGGCTCGCAAAACGCCTCAACCCAGAGTACTCTATGTTCTTAAGTGGATAATAAGGTGAGCGCTACTCGCGATGGATATTTATTATGCGAATCTATATTGGGAGAAAGAAAGAGAGCGACCTTAAGGCTCCAATATCGAGACAGGTGCAAGGATCTATGAATGATAGCCCAAATGAGGCTGCTAAGATATACATGCGAATGCTGCTATTAAAATTCGAGATTTTCTTATGCCCAAAACTGAGGTGGGATGCAAGAGAGATATTCTATTACACCGACTATCTTGCATGTCTATGCCATGAAAAGTTGGAGTTTTATACGATGATGAGATGGCTGAGATTCTATTTTTCGGTGTTCGCACGAGGTCTGGCAGGATCGTCCAGGCTGATGCTCTGGTCCTGGCTACTGGTTTTGAGTCACAGAAACCCCTTGCACCAGTGGATATTATCGGGGGAGATGGCATGAGCATCACGGGCCATGTTCGTAATCTGCCTCCTTCTCACAGCAAGCTCTCTAACTCTGTGATACACAGTGGGACAAGCCGGGAAGGGGCCCGTACCTAGAAAAGTGCCTGTCAGGGGTTCCCAATTTCTTCATGATAAATGGGACTAAACAAACACAGCGGCCAGCTTTCAGTTGTATGAACACCGAGTGTTAGATAAGCTTCGCTATTCGCGTTATGGAGCCCGTTATGCAAGCTATAACTGCATCACAGCCATCCTCTCCAGCCTTGAGGAATACCTATGACGTCGTAAAATTGAACCCTGGGCTGAGGAGAGATACTCAGATATACAAAGCAAAGCTAAAAAGTTCAACGTGGCCATAGATTGCAGATCCTGGTTCATCAATCCGAAGTCTGGAGGAACATTATCATGTTCCCTGACTCGATACGAGTTCTGATTCAGGGCTGTGGAGCGATTTTACTTATCCAGCATCGAAATCCTTAACCAGATCGCAAGAAGAGAGTTAGATGGGTTTAAGATGCTTTCTGATTATAACAAAAGTGCGATAGTTGCGATGGGTGTTTCCATTATCTCGAGTCGCGAAGAATTAGAGATCACAACGTTAGGAGAAGAATTCATATGTAGGCATTACATTGGACTAATCGCCTTTACAAGTAGGCCTGGGATACTAAATGAGAGTATTGAGAAATTGTAAGACTGTAAGTTTCAGACTCAACTGATACATAGGACAATCTGGAAACTCTTGTATTTTCGGGATGAACTGCTGAATTGAAACACTACTTTAGTCCATACGCGGTCATCTTTATCGCTATTACTATCAACGAAAATTCAAGTACCTCAAATAGGCATCCAACCCCAAGTGGTGCAATCCAACCAAACACCACTAAGCCATATGTAGGCAGTTTTACGAAGGCGTAATGTGTCGGAAAGGAGGGCAGAAAGTTGAAAGAGGTGTGTTTAACTTTTAGGCTACTACATGACAGATGTTAATGTACCAAGGTTCCTCTACATCCTGCATAAAACCCAATTTCCTCTTCCTAATTTAAGCTCTCTCTGGATATGGTGCACCTATCAATTAATCTGTCCTTTTCAAACCAACTCAGTTTGATTAGCATATATAAAACACATTTTTCTTCTTTCCCCAGTCTTTTGATCGATCCCTTCTACATATCATTGACATCTCAGTAGCACACTGTTATTTCGACCATACCGAACTTCGGCAACCTCTCACTACCATTCAGCTACTTACATTTACGATTACAAACACAACTTACTATACGTTGTTCTGTCTTCTCTCAACATCACTATTACTTAGACTTCTCCATCATGCCAAGCTCACTTGTTCCCGCCAAGGCCACGTATGCCAATATCTGTCATAGGTAAGTCGGGGCTCTCTAGCAATGTGTCATTTACTAACCAGTTCACAGTCGAGCAAATATCAGAATCGGCCCGGCCAAACAAACCCCTTGGAAACAATGCCAGGGATCGCGGAGAACCCAACAACAACCTCGCATAAACATCCACAAGAGGTCACAGTCTATCAGCATCGCGCACCCTTCCGGCGATTACGCTTACATTCTTGATACAAGCATCATCAAGACTGAACGCGATCGACAAAATTTTCAACGCCACTTCAGCAAGGGCCGCTGGATGGATCCCAGTGAGCTCGAGTTCGGCGACGTGTTTAACATGTGCGCCTCGCACGATGTTTACGGCGTGGCTCTCCGTTATTATCAGTTCTGGAAGATGGTAACAGTCGACGGTCAGCATTGCCCAATGTTTCTCGGGCAAATCACGAACGGGCATTACGGGCCTGTCGATAGCCCTGGGGAGTTTTTTCAGTCTGATATCAGCTTCATTCTTGAGGATCGCCCAGAGAGAAATGTGTTTGTCAACGCTGTCCATTCAGTTGTCATTATCCCACCCAGCCATGGCCAAATCTTCATCCAGCCCCATGAGGATCGAAAGGGATCACCTGAGGAATGTGTCGCCCTCCAGTCCAGGCTTGACCATCTGGTCGAGGCACATCCCGGTTTGCTTGCAAAGCTCTGTGACCACACCAAAAAAATACCACTCAGAGATGCAGAACAACATCAGCATCAGCAGTGTCGCAACTATAAAGCAATACCTGCAGAGGTTTGGAAATGAGAGGTGCACGAATAGCTCTTGCACGCTTTGCCAACGAATTTCCGAAAAGGCCAACCGCCTTTCACAGCGCAAGGTCAATCGTAATTCTCGGCCCAAGAGGCATTCAACGAAACTCGAGCCTCAACAGGATCTTTGCGAGTTCTTGACAGAAAGTGGCAAACAGTACGACCCTATCATCCATTATGGATGATAAACAAGTGGCCTCTAATCGCACGAAGGATGACCATTCTGAGATTCACAAACAACAAGATGAAAAGATGGAAGCGATATAATCCTCTTGACTGAACTTGAGAGTCAACTACGGCGATGTAATTATTCTGTATTTTCCTTACAATAGAATTCTCACAACGATTTAACTCATCATCGTAACCCCCGTCATAGGATAACATACGGAGGCATCCGGCCGTCGCGAAATATCCGTCAATACCCACCCACGTATCTCCCGTCCACCATATACTTCATCGTTTAATCCGGAATGGGCCAGCATGTCGAACTTTATTGTAGAACATTTGGTTGCAGGAATTTCAACTCTTTGGTGTTCACAAGCTGCCAAGTAATACTGTCGATACTTTCGACGAATTATAACGACAGTATTTGTTTGTTGTATAAAACCTAATCATCGCGTAAACTTTATGAAGCAAAAGGTGTGCAGTCTTTAACTTGCGTTCATCAATGATGGCCCAGTCATGAACTCTACGTTCTCAAAACATAATTTGATGTTCCCCTCTTTAGAGAACGTAGTTTACCGCAATTGATCGAAAGTGGAGAATTTTTAAATGTATAGTTTCCATCAAATTAATCAGGCGTCATGGTAAGCTCTAGCTTTCCATAGGACACGTGGATCTATGCTAAACCAGGTTGGTTGATCTGGTTAAGCTGTTGAGAGATGCATCTAGAAGAACATTAACTGTCAATTGTATTGAGTTTACTTTCGAGTTAGAGACTCAGTGTTTGATATGTCAATCAAAACAGTACTTGGTGAAAAAGCTACGGCGTAAGGTGAATTACCGAGGCGATTCGTCTTCGAGCCATTTAATTGTCTTTGTAGATAACGTATATGATAAGCGAGCGGCGCAGACAAGCGAGCGGCGCAAAAATCCCTCAAACCTCCTCCTTCCTTTTCAATCAACTGCTTCTTAACAACAAATCATGTCTCAATCAAATAAAGAAGCAAGAGTCCTTCTTGCCCTTCAGGCTCTTTAGCAAGACCCAAAGCTAAGCATCCGACGCGCTGCAGCTATCTATAAGGTCACTGAATAGATCATCCGCCGCCGCCAAAAGGGCAACCGTTCTCGAGCCGATATTATGCCCAATTCGCAGAAGCTATTTAATCTAGAGGAATAGACGATTGTTAAGTATATTCTTGATCTAGATTCCCAAGGGTTTCCGCTGCGGCAGCTTGCTATTAAAGAAATGGCCAATTGATTGCTTGCTAAACGAGAGGCATAACCTATTGGCAAGCGCTGGGCTTATAACTTCATTAGGCGCTAACTATAGCTTTAAATGCATTTATTTTGCAAATATAACTATAAGAGGGCCTAATGCGAAGATCTAGCTCTTATTTGCTAGTGGTTCTTGCTTATAGAGAATATAGCTATTAAATATAGGATTGATATAAACGATTAATATAACTTTAATAAGACTAGCTTCTTAATAGGCATCATTAGTAGCAGGATAGTTATTATAAGTATAAATAGGCAAGGAAACTTGAAATTGATCTAGCCTAGAAGCTGCGAGTGGGTTATAGTTATCTAGGCTATAAATATAGCTAGGTAGGCAGTCCTGCTATTTATTATTATTGCAAGCTAATATTATCTTGCAACTTAATATTAAGATTATGACCTTCTAGGCAATTGAGCTATCTTAATAACTTAAAATAGCTAGATTAATAATAAGATAGGCCTTAAGTGGCTTAAGCATTTTAATTAATATATAATTAATTAATTAAATAGTATATATTGTCTCTTAATCCTTAATAAGCATAGGAGCTACTATTTAGCTGCATTTAAAGACTATTGCAAGGAATATAAGATTATAATGCTTTATATGCCCCCTTATTCATTATATTTACTGCAGCCTCTCAATATAGCTTGCTTTAGGCTGCTTAAGCAAGCATATAGCAAGCAGATAGAGCATTTAATCTAGAGCTTGATAATGCATATCTTAAAGACTGAGTTCTTCCTAGCATTTTATATAGCTTTCTAAGCCTCCCTTATAAAGAAGAATATTAAGAGAGGTTTTAAAGGGGCTAGGCTTATTCCTCTTAATCTAGAAGCTATTATTCAAAAGCTTAATATTTAGCTATAGACTCCAATGCCTATTGAGGGGGGGCTTGACCTCCTTAACCCTTGGGTCTCTTCAATACCAAGGATAGCAATTGAGGCCAGCTCTTAGTTAGAATACCTCAAAAGGCAGATCAACAGACATCAAAGCAGCTCCCTAGCCTCTATTTTAAAGGCCTTGAGCTCTCTTGCTAAGGGGACAGAAGCTATAATGCATTAAGTGGCCCTATTAAAGTCCAAGGTCTAGATCCTTCGGCAGGCAAATGCGACCCTTAGCAGGAGGCATAGGGCAAAGCGGACCCGGCTGCAGGATAGAGGGAAGATGACTATATAGGAAGGAAGAGATGCAGTTAATCAAATAGTCCTTAATGCAGAGGGAGAGGCCAGATCGTCGAGGAATAGAGGCCAAGGAAGGGGGGCATAATTAAGGGAAAGGCGCTATGGGCTCTGTCGGCAGCCTAGTCATGACTCGAGGACCTATGAGATAGTAGTTTAGACCTTTGAAGAAGAGGAAAGCGATTAGTTTAAATTGATTGATTGGTTAATTATATTTTTATTGCGATTTTTAGTTAGAAGGTTATAAAAAGTATACTACTTGCTTGTTTGCGCTGCTTGCTTATTATATATATTACTGCTAAAAAGGCTAATTTTTAAATTTTTTAAAATAAGCTATATATTTATTATATTTTTAAAACTTTAATATTATATTAATTTAAAAAATAGTTATAACTTAATATTTCTCTAAAGACCTTAAAAAAATTATTTAAGTTTTAAAATTTTAAAATAGTAAACATTATAATATAAATAAGCTTTTTCTTAATAACTTTATAAAAGAATATATATAAATTTTAAAAGAATTAATATATAATATATATAATAAGCAAGTAGAATAGATAAGCAAGTAGAACACTTTCTCTTACCTTTTAACTAAGAAGCTCAATAAAAATATAATAGACTATTTAATTAATTAAAACTAATTGCTATCCTCTTCTTTAGAGGTCTCAATCATTATCTTATAAGTCCTTGAGTTATGACTAGGTTAGCAGCATAGCCCATAGCGCCTTTCCCTCGATTGAGCCCCCCTTCCTTGCCCCCCCATTTTTAGCCAATTTAGCTTCTCCCTCAGCAGCAGGGACCATTTGATTAATTGCATCTCTTCCTTCCTATATAGTTATCTTCCCTTTATTCTGCAGCTGGGTCTGCTTTGCCCTATGCCTCTTATTAAGAGTTATATTTGCTTGCTGAAGATCTTATACCTTAGCCTCTAATCGTGCTACTCAATGCATAATTGCTTCTGCTCCTTTAGAAAGAGAAGTTAAGGCCTCTAAGATAGAGGCTAAGGAGCTACTTTAGAGCCTATAGATTTACTTTTTTAAGTATTCTATTTAAGCCTTAGCCTTATTAGCTATCTTTACTATTATTAAGACTTAAGGGTTAAGTAAGCTAAGCTCTCTCTTAATAGGCATTAGAGTTTATAATTATATATTAAGCTTTTAAATAATTACTTTTAAGTTAAGAGGAATAACCTTAGCTCCTTTAAAACCCCTCTTAATATTTTTCTTTATAAGGGAAGCTTAGAAAGTAATATAAAATGCTAAGAAGAACTTAATCTTTAAAATATAAGTTATAAAGCTTTTAATTAAGAGTCTTACTATTTGTACGGTACGATATCTCTAATTGTACGGCAAACCCCACTTAGCTCAAGAGCACGGCT
>JAMAKE010000094.1:0-76798 GCA_023628695.1 Nectriaceae sp. PG4201 | reverse complement strand
ACCCGGGAAAGTGACCCCTTTGACCCCTGCTGTTGTGTGGGGCGAGCTAACATACTTTACCCATCATACCGTAGTAGTAAATTTGCGACCGATGATGAAAGTCGCATCGATAGATGTGCAATAGTATGTATACCTGCGCAATAGTTGAGTCGCGTAAGTTTGATGAATCGCACTCAAAGATGGGTTGCACGAGATCAAACTTCATGGCACTCCCGATCTACCATGACAGTATGGGGCAGATCAGTCGAATAGCGTCCAACAGCCGGCATCTCAATGAGCTTTCCTGATTGAGCTCAAGTGTCTTGCACCATAGTCGGGGCAGAGGGTCAAGGCTATGTGTTCGTCTGATCCCCCTGGGCTAAGCCATGCTGTATGGGCGGCTTCCCACTTACAACCTGCTGCGTTAGGTTAGGGCAGAGCAGCTCACCAATGATTCTGATTCGATCAAGGCACTGGGCTTCTCGAACACCGCTCTACGGAATATGAATAAGACCAGTCGAATGCGCCAACACATCCGTCTTCCAAGCCAATATTTATCTCTGGCGTTTAAATAGCGGTGATCTCTCAATATGCCGGTTGAACACTTCAAAGCACTCAGTCAAGAGTCGCGCCAAATCCGACTCCTGCAGTTGGAACCTGGTAGTGACAATGACAGAATATTTTGCCACCATGAAATAGTCTCTTAAAGGATGACCCGATTACAGGGTTCTCTCATATACATGAGGCGATCAGACTGATACAAGGCAAATGTCCCTCAACAGGAACGACTTCTCGATTAACACGTCCCTAGATTCTGCCCTCCGGGATCTACGCGATGCCCACGATATCCGAAGGCTCTGCATAGACGCCATCGGTATCAACCAGTCGGATAATGAAGAAAAGTAATATCAGATCAAAGAAATGAAGTTCATCTACGCGTCTGACCGCCGCGTGTTAGCATATCTTGGACCAACGTCCGAAGACTTACATGAAGGGGTGGACCTCATCGAGAGAATAGCAAAAGCCCCCGTCGAGTTCGCAGAGGACGGACGAGTCCTGGAAACAGAGTTGAACCTAGCGGCGAAACCGGTCCAGGCCGTCTTCTCTCTCTTGAAGCGATCCTACTGGGACCGAATGTGGATAATTCAAGAGATTTCCATGGCCCCAGAGGACGTTGTTGTCTGCTGTGGACGCGGATGGGTGCCTTGGATCCACCAGGGCAGACCCTTGAGGCGGATCTATCAGACGTTGGCAGCTATCAGCGAAAAAAAGGTAGAGACCGATGACAATGAGCTCTGGTCACTTCGAAATGAGAGGTTTCTTAAATCCAAGTACTTCGACATAGATGCTGTGCGTCGGTCTTTGCGACCCGACTCCAGTGCCAGGAGGAGACATTTCCTGAGCGTGACGGGATGGTGGAAAAGTCAGCAGCGTTCAAACATCTTTAAATTACTCAACCTCTGCTACGAGAAGCTGGCTACGGATCCTCGCGATCATATCTACGCTCTGCTAGGACTGATAAGGTGGAAGTCAGCGAACACAACTCCTATCTCGGATTTTATTCGACCCGACTATTCTAAGAGCCTTACCGAGGTCTATAGCGCTGCTTTCAAGCTGGCTACGGATCTGGAAAGCAACCTCGAAGTTTTGCGATTTAGAAACCAGTTAAAAACAGAACTCCTTCCGTCGTGGACTCCGGACTTTGCGGCACATTGGACAATGTGGTACCCATCTTTGAGCTCTTGGTCCATATGGGGGGCACTTAAATCCATTAAGCCCTGGGAGGAACGAAACTTTCGACTTTCAGAAGATCTGGAGACCTTGTACGCCAATGGGACTGTGATTGATCGCATCGATACAGCGATCGTTCTACAGCAGATTCGCTATGACCCTGTTCAGGTAGTGCGTCGTATCCACGAACGAGTTCTTCAGCGCATCGGATGTGGATCGCCTTCGGTCTATATCCTGGACGCCATTTGGAGGACCTGGATTGGTGACGCTGCCGAGTATGCGCCGCCATGCCCGATGAGCTACCGTCAGTTATATTCTCAAATCATAGATGGTAACTACAAGGGTGTAAACGACTCCAAATCAGGCCGAAGAGCGTCAGAACAAAATTCGTTCATCCGATCAATATGCTCGACGGTCGGCCACGGTCCCGAAACACCGCATCGTCGCTTTATTATTACGAAAGGCGGCTTTGTAGGGCTCGGCACGCCAGACTGCAGGAAGGACGATTTTGTTTGTATGTTAATCCACTACAAGGTTCCGGTGCTGTTGAGGAAGAACGCGGACGGCTATACGTTACTTGGCGAGGCATACGTGCGTGGAGTCATGAACGGTGAGGCGTTTCCAGCCTTCGAATTAGGCGACGTTAAAGAGTTCGCGATAAAACGAGTTGGGTTCATATATCCGCAAGCGATTGCAAAGAGGATTGAGCACTGAGACTTGCGGTAGGCCGCGTTGCTAGTACTGATGCTTTTGATCCTATCTCTCGCCTCAATCCACGGTTTGCTGTGGATCTCAAGAAGGTGCCAGGATCATTGATGAGTACACTTCTAGTCGTCTGCAATGCATCTAATTGAGAAGAACTATACTTGGCTCAGATTCTCTTCGGGCTGAATCACGACGGGAGTGGCGTCTCTGAATGACAGACCTATACCTTAGTTAATCACTGAGGCATAGAAGGAGGCAGCAACAGAGTTCTGTCGCGCCACAAAAACACCTTGTCTGATGACAATCGAGCAGAGAAAATTTGCTGATTAGAGAAAAAAACAAGCTTAATTCTTGGCTTCAGGTCAAGCGTCTTGGCTGCAGGGATTTTGGAGCCATCAAGGTCCTCGTTAACGGCCATCAAGGTTCTCCACGATGCTTTAAGATCAAGAGAGTGCGTCTTGGCGCCATTCACAGAGACTTTATGGGGGCTCAACGACAGATGGAGAAAGCAGAGAGGACAGAGAGGAGAAAAGGCAGTGCAGAGCCAAGGCTTACCAGGCCTGCTCTGTTCTGGTTTTCTACCATTCTCCAGAATCGAGGCTGCCCAGCAAGCTTCTCGTCTTCATTCATCACGTCAACGCGCTCTGACAACTTCGCGCAGAACCTGGAAATCAAGAGGCACCCAGATACTTCTACTCGCCGTTATAGAAAGCTCCATACACCATCTTTCACTGACACGTCAGGGTTTAAGCTTATTTTTTGGGTGCATCGTCTAAAACCCTTTCCGTCATTCTCACGGTTATCCGGCACCAGGGCCCTTGAATACCCTTCCAGAAAGCAACCAGCGACGAGTCAGATTCATTAATTATGTATGCGGTTTCTGTGTACCTTGCAGCATGGGGTGTCGCAGCTGTAGCCGCAGACCTGGTCCCTCGACAGACACAGGCTCCTTCTACAACAGCTGCAGAGACCCCTGAGGTTACCGCTATCACGGGTTGTCATCTCCACGCCTCCGATCTGTTAGTATTCCTAAACTCTTAGCTTCTGGAGAATCTCCTAAGTCATCTATCTTGCTGACCGATGACACCCTATCTAGATATTGTTTTGCTGGTGAAACGGAGTATCTAGTCGATGTCAAGGTTACTGCCACCAGCAATGTTCCCGCACAATTCACCGACTGTCATTCTCATGGCTCGGACATGTAAGATGGAAATGCCAGCAATTCGATGCATTAGTAGTTTCTGATTTTTGTTTCTATAGGTTCTGTGTCGACTCCGCGGGCGAAGACGTGTCCATCCAGGCTGAGGGCGCTGAGACAGAGGAGGAGAACGACCACGAGCATGAAGAAGGCGAGGAAGGTGGCGAACATGAACACGAAGAAGAGAGTGGAAGTGCTGGTGAGAACCAGCACTGTCACTTTCATGCTGGTGTCGAGTGAGTTTCCCCAGACAATTTCAACCACATGTCTCAACCTCCATGCTTACCTCTCCATCCTAACCTGTATTCTAACCCCTACTCTAACCTTTACCCTGACTACTATCCTAACTTCTGCCCGACCTCGCTGACACGATGCAGACACTGTACCGGTGGCGACGAAAGCGAATCTGCCGAGACGGCAGCATCCACATGCAATGCCCCCAATAGAGACTATAATATCGGCCTCCGAGTCGGTCTTCTCTTCGTCATTCTCGCTACTAGCGCGCTTGGCGTCTTCGGACCTATCTTGCTTCACAGGATCATGCCTACCAAGCTGAATCTGCTGTTCATTGTATTGAAGCAGTTTGGTACTGGTATCATCGTATCTACCGCCTTCGTCCACGTACGTCTTCCTTAGCAAGCTGATAAGTTCAATCACAAGCTTATACTCCTAATCATTACCTCCACGCTCACCTTCTCACATTCCATCACAATCTCCATTATGACCTAATATAAGGCCTTGATAAGTTACTAATTGCTAGAATAGCTTTACACACATGCCGCCTTGATGTTCGGCAATGAGTGCCTTGGTGAGCTGGAATACGAAGCTACCACTTCGTCGATCCTTATGGCTGGCCTCTTCCTATCCTTCCTTGTCGAATACGGTGGCCACCGACTCGTTTCGGCCAAGGTCAAGTCCGCTAGCCAGAGCCAGAAGTCTAGTGCATACCTCTCGACCGAGGTTGTTAGTATTTTAGTTATGGAAGCGGGCATTATCTTCCACTCCCTACGTAAGTACTTTCACGAGCCTCAACCTGACCTCAATCATAACCTCAATCATGACTGAAATCCTAATTTCCCCCCCAACCTATATCCTAACCTACCTCATAACATATATCTCAAATTCATTCTTAGACATCATCTCTAGAATATATGACATCCAATCGCTAACACTTCTAGTCATCGGCCTTACCCTGGTCGTGGCAGGCGACCAGTTCTTCATCACTCTTTTCATCGTCATTCTTTTCCACCAGATGTTCGAAGGAATTGCCCTCGGCACCCGCATCGCTACCATCGGGACTAGTCCCGTGCACATAGTCCAAAATGAGGGTTCATCCAGAGAGGATGTCAATGACCAAGAAAAAAACGTTTCACCTACCGAGTCACCCACAACCGCCGCCGCCGCCATCACTGTCACCTCAACTGGGCTCTCAATGAAGAAAAAACTCGCCCTCGCTGCCCTGTTTGCCTTCATCACCCCCATCGGCATGGCCATTGGTATCGGAGTTCTACAGCAGTTCAACGGCAACGATAAGTCTACTATCATCGCTATTGGAACCCTTGACGCCCTTTCCGCCGGCATCCTCGTCTGGGTTGGGCTGGTTGAAATGTGGGCTGCCGATTGGATGGTCGGATCGCACGGGCACAAAGCCGAGCTTGCGGATGCGAATCTCCTTACCGTTACGTTGGCTGGTTTTGGACTTGTTGCTGGCTTGGTGTTGATGAGCTTGCTAGGCAAGTGGGCTTAAGCATCTAGCTCTAGGAGTCTAATGATATAATGATTGTGGAGAGATCTGAATCACTAAGATTATAGAGTGGCGTTCCGGTTTATGATTTAAATTGTGGCTGTGGGCGAAGAGATAGAATACACAAATCTGATGACGACCCCCTATTTTCACATAAAAGATTTTCCAATACAGTTATAATGGCACACAGATCAACAGCGCTACCTATTCCTCAAATACACCCTCTATCTTAACCTGAAGTATGACTATAGTTATGAACTCACTCCTGGACTCACCCTCACTCTAACCTCTTTCTGGTGCTTTGTCTTGACCTTGATCATCCCTTTCATACAATCCTTTATGTTTTCGCTGGCATAGCTTGAGTCTAGTTGTTTAACGGTAGTCCTTTAGCTAAAGCTATTGCTCTATCTCTACGAAATGTTTGAGACTCAATAGATGACTGTCCATCCGCTTTCAATTTTGTTCAGAGTAACTACTTTTTGGCTGTTATCAAGCTGTTAGAACTCGTCAGGATAACCATTGTTGGTCATGCATACGTGTAGACCTGTTCGTTAATTCTGTTATGGTGACAGATCCAAAGTAAGAATTAACAAGTGCTGGACTGCACCAATAGCGCTGACAGTTGCGTAGTAAAGGGAAGAAAGAGTCTTTCAAGTCTATGAGACGACTAGATCTGTATCCGTCATTTCTTATGTCTACCTAGATTCATCCAAGCAATTACGGTCTAAGCGTTTGATCCGACCATCAGCCTCACTACTACACAATCTATCACTTCATGCTTATTGCCTATGACATGTGCTCAGTAAGGCTGTAGCTGCTGGTTTCGATTCCACCTGAATGACTGCGTGGAGTTCGAAGTGGCGTTGGAAGAATTGTACGGCAGCACCTGAATATTTCGTACTGGCATGTACATGGTATCCCAATGTGTTGAGATGTTCGGGTTGCCATACGGTCGCAGGGCCGAGAAGCGCATTCTGCCACCACTGTTAGCCAACATCTAAACCAGCACGCCTCCAAGTCTCCAAATCTAACGAACACATCACAGGCTGGACACTCACGTATAGTTTCCTGGTCGAATTTGCGTTCCATTCGCCAACTTGCCAAACCACCAGAAACTCTGGAAGCCTCGCGACACGCGCATCAACGGGAATGGAACAGTATCATTCTTGTCATTGACTTCTGGGTCGAACTGCCAGAAATCATCCGCGTCGCGCATACTTGTTGCAGAGCCAACGTAGCCGCCATATTCGGAGATATTTGGTGGATAGATCCATGAGTTCTCGGTCCACCAGTCTTCGTAGATCTGTATATAAGTTGGATAGTCAGCCAGGGTCCGAATGAAAGATTAAATGAGGAGATACTCACGTCCCAACGGAGATGGGTGCATGGGTATGCTAGGCTTGTTGTGAGTTCAACGTAGTCGTTAACATCCTTTTCTGTGTTAAATGACCAACTATGCAAATAATATTAGTATAGGGCCGCGTATATGAAAGGAGTGCACGTACGAGTAGTCATCATGCGGGCCTCTGACCGTGGGATTTGACACAAACATCCTATTAAAGGCCTTCTCAGTATCGTATGCAGCCCCTATGCAAAGTGATCAGTTAATTATTCAAACTTGACAGAATGTAAAGACGAACCTCCATATGGAATCGAGAGCTTCTCGCCACGGTCGGATATGATCCATACCTTCCCACTATATAGTGGGAGCTGGTCCTCATCCACATCAGGTAGTGAGAACACGAACCTGAAAGGCAATTAACATGCCGGTTAAGAAGAATTATCCTGGGGATACGTACTCGACCTCTTCGGTTTCCCCGGCCTCAACCACAACAGGCTCTGGGAGAACTACAGGTGGGACGATCTTTCGTGGTTCCAGCGCATATAGGATTGCCACCCCAAAATAATCGTCCAGGATGTCGATACCGGCCGCAGGCTCTACCTTGAAATGATACACTTGCCTCGTTTCGCCGAGATTTGTAATGTTGACCTTCCATCGTGGCTTGAACAGCTCTTTGTCCATCAATGCGAAGGGTTCATATGTCAGGTCGGTATCGTACTCGAGAACCTTCCACGCATCAACCAAGCCTGTTCCAACTTGGAACGGGGGTGCAGTGAAATTATGCAAAAGGTTGGTCGCCAGCCAAGGAAGACTGTGGCCGCTCGAAGCAATGCGATCGCGAACCATTTTGGCTATGCCTGGTCCGTAGACCTCACGACCGCCGAATCTTCCGATGAATAGAGCTGCGACGCCTGCGATATAGGGGGCTGACATAGATGTCCCGCTTAACTCGTCATAGCTTTGGTTCAGCACCGTACTTATGACGTCCCATCCTGGGGCAGCAATGTCGGGCTTGATCAGGAGTTCATTAGTCGGACCCCAGGTGGTGAAATAGCCTGGCATGGGGGCGTTGTCTTTATTGGATCTGTTGGCATGTGGAACACCGGAGACATTGACAGCGGCAACTGCGAGGACTCCTGGACCACATCCGCCGCTGCTCGCGTAGAATGGCCCGGTCTCACCTTCATTGCCTGCTGAAGTAGTCACTATGACGCCCTTCTCCACCAAGCGGCTAGCGACCAGTGCCCAAGGGTTGTCCGAGAAGCCATCGGGCTCACCAAGGCTGGCGGAAATAATGTCGGCCTACTGAAAGGTCAGAGAATGACTTGCAGCTAAGACGAGAACATACTCCTGCTTGGTACGCGTCACAAAATGCTTGGATAACCGTCTCTTCATCGGTATCCCACGGGCTCTATGAAGCTGTTAGTTCCTGAAACGCCGTGAGAGGCAGTATACTTAGCACCTACATCGGAGAAGACTTTGTAAATGAGCAGCCGTGCGTCCGGGGCAACACCAGTGAGCCTAAATAGAGGTGAGTTTGAGGCATCACAGCTTTACAGCTAACTTACCAATCGTTGTCAGCTGCGATAATGCCCGCTACATGAGTTCCATGACCTTCATGGTCCATCGGATCATCATCTGGCTTCTTAGGATATTCCTTCTCGTCATATAAGTCCCCTATGGCATCTGAGTTTAGCTGCTTCGTGTTTCATATGGAGTAGCTGATGACTCAACTCACAATCGGCTCCAACAAGATCATATCCGCCAGCTATCTTGCATCCGTGCCCGATGCATCCGCCAAGCTGTAATCATTAGTTATAGCAGTGCAAAGTAATATCGAAACTGTCCTACCGCTTTATGCCTATAGTCAATCCCAGTGTCGACAATGGCAACGGTGGCGCCTTTTCCCCTAATGCCTTTAGCATGAAGTCTGTCGACACCAGTCCATTGGTGCATAGAGTAGTTAAGCCTGGCGGTAGGAGCAAAGTGTGCTTTCCTGGTGACCCATGACTTCCGAATCGACCTCATCTGCCACACATTGACGACCCCTTCCATCTGGCGCAGGGTATCGGCATTATCAGTATCAGTCTCGATAGCTAAGCCAGAAAAGATGTCGCTGCAGTCGAACTGTTTGTAATAGGTACCATTTCGACCAGTCTTGGCGTGAAGCTGTCGACCTAAACTGCCGATATGATCATCCTAGGTCTTTGAGCCATGGCATCCTCAAACATTCACGATGCTCAACTTACCGATTCGACTTCGATGATGAACTTGCGTGAACCAGACGAGCTCACATGGCCCTTAGCTTCAGAACGACGACCTGGTTTGACTGATACATGGTCTGTACCAGCCACAAAGCCAGTCCACAGGGAGATGTGCAACAAGTGGGAGATCTTCATAGTGGGCGGACACAAGTCTGATATTCTTGATACATAGGAGAATACTGACTCTTCCAAATACCCCGAGGATGTACCAACTTTTATAGTAGCCGAAATGTCTCACCGCTTGGGCAAGTCTCCTGAACGCGACATCGGGGGTTATCAGGTAGATACCCGACTCGGGAAGACACATGTTCAGGTCACCAAGTGTATGTCGCCTTGCGAGACTGACTTGCGGAACGGCAGGTAGCCAGCAATCGCAATTTACGTTTGCAATGTTGCTCAGGCATGTGTAAATGGCATCGAGATTCATTAATTCCGAGTTGTGTACACGTTCTGGTCTTCCCTGGACGTTATACATACAGAACCGAGGCAAGATAGCCCTCTCCAGCTTAGAGTCACCTTCCGCATATTTGGTTAGTAACTTGAGAGTTGTAGGCTATCAATGAGAAAGGTTCCAGTCATTTCCAGAGGCTCAGAACGAGGGTTGAGGTCTCCAGTGTACGACGATTGCTAAGATGACTCGATACTGTGTTAGCGTCTCACAAGATCCGCTCAGGGGTATAACCATCACGAAGCCCTCAAATCTCTCGGGGCTTTCGGCCTAGAAAAACGGGAGATTCCCATTCAGGCACTGTCGGGTCATTGCCGTGCAACGCAAACGCTGAAGATGAGCCTGCCTGCAGCTAGCTAGCTGCAGTGGCACATTTCCATCCCCAACGCATGCCTTTCAGAAGAGCTCATGTAACCAAACCAGCCGTGCCACGTGAAGATGATAGGGGTAGCGAGAAGCTCGGCAAGAGTCTCGAGAAAGAAGCCTTGGCTCTAGCCAACGAGCTACAAGATAGGAGGTGACATCCAACAAGCTGGTATTTTTCGAACAGTAACTGTAACTGTAACCGAGCTGTCAGAGCCAAGATAGCGGAGACGTTGTCCCAATGAAGAAAATAGACTAAATGTACTGCCCGTGTAAACTACGGCTCACGGCAGTTTGCCCTGGTTGAGATTCTTGTAGCAATAGATGAGACTCGGTTGAAAGAGGTTGTGGAACTCAGTGCTAGTCTACGCCCGGGGTGATTAGAGCTCTCACTACCTCACATGAGAGGCTGAAGAGCGAGGGCTGAGGAAGGAGTCAACTGGACTTCGCTTCGAAGTGGCTCATTGCCTGGGCTCCTTTACTATGGAACTGTCTTCCTCCAGGAGGCGACATGGATACAGGCTAGGAAATAAGGTAGGCCAGGGATCCCATGTTCCAGTTGCAGTAGCAGATGGGGGGTCTCGTGATTCTTACGGCTACAGATTTGCTCAGCAATATGTGAATAATGAATTTGTGATGACCCCGCATAGGAATTGCCTGGGTATATAGCACATCATACACGGACCTGCAATTAACCTGGAAACCTTTACTCGAGAGTGCATAGCAATACATACTCTATAGCAATGCAAGTCAACCATTACCCAGGGCGAGCCAGGCTAGCGCAAAACAATGTGATAGTGTGACATTCTTTGATAACCCGTCCCAGAGTGACAGATTGGCGTTGCCTTTAGACCAAAAGCAGAGGCAGTGTTGAAAGACGGCTCAGGTCCGTGCCTGTTGATCTCCAGATGCCAAAGTGCCTGACTCGTTCTGGGCACGCGTTGGAGGCCGTGGCATGTCGCCGGACGACTGGGTATAATAAGCTGGACAGGCGGGGAATCTGAGGAAATTGGCGCCTCTTCGAAGCATGGGTTCGGCGATCCCATGAAAGGCGCTTTCGATGCAGGAGATAGCCCTTTGGATCAGTCGAAAGCGTCGCCGGACATTCCAGAGGGGAACCAACAAAGACAGTCGCCCGACAACCCATTGGCGGCCCGCGAAGAGACAAAGAACGGCTAGCGAAGGGGAGAGCCAACGTGGGCTTGTGCGCACGTGGAGGCTGGGATCGCGCGATGGACCATCATCGAGGTGGGCAAGAGTTGGTTGGTTGATGGCTTCAACTTGGCTCAACTTTGGGTGAGCAGTGCAGACAAGCCATGCCCGAAGCAGAATGTGCGACGAACCATCCCGCAGGGGGGGGCAGGAGTTGAAGATGCCAGGATGAGGCGATTTCTCATCAAGGGTGGTGAACCTGGTAAGGTAGAAGAAGTAGTATTGAGTCTGTGCGTGAGGGGGGAGGCTAGGGGAGGATCGCGTGCATGATGGTGAAGGAATTGGTGAAGATAAAGCATGAAAGTCAGATTGTTAATTAAAGAGCTGAGCTACTGTAGCGTTTCTTCAACAACGATCGCCAGGCACAAGACTCAGGCCCTGCTGCAAGCTGGAAGCCAGGAATTAACGAACCAAAGCGCAACTTCAGCGCACTGACTCGCCACAACCACGAGTGCCACTGGGTTCATCTGCTAAAGTGCCCTAACAAGGCCTAGAAGTTACACCTTCTGCAGCCCCTGCGTCAACCCGCCAACGCCAGACCCGGTCAGTCCTGGGCAGTCCTGGGCAAGTTCTGGTTCCAACCGTTGGTTAGCGCATAATGCGACTCTGGAGGTCGCGCGCTGGGGCCGCTGGAGCAGAGCTGGTGCTGGGGCCCCGTCGCCAGCCTAAAATCGCCACTCACACGAATACCTCCCAGCAGAAATTCCCCAGTCCATACGAGATCAGGGCAGGCATGGAAATCCTTTGGGGGGCGAGGAGAGCAAATGGCTCGGACCCGACGCGTGGTTTTGGCGACACTGCTCCATTGCCCACTGTCAGAGGTTTTCCGATAGGTACCTCACCTCACTGGATGGCATTGACCGTGATACGAATACGGCCATCATCGAAGAAACCTGGGGCGGGCATGATAACCCCCCCGGTTTCAGTGTGTCCCCGATTTCCAACCACTCCTCAACCAGTCTTGGCCATTTTTCACTCTGCAGCACCGGGCAGGGGGGCCCTTCCACCAGGCGTTCCTTCACTATGCTTCCATTCTCATTCTTCGGCCAGGCCATGGCATGCATAGTCCAGAAGCGTCAGGGGAGGGTTCCAGCGGGCCATGTGGGCGATGTGGGCCTGCGGGTAAGGTACCTGCGCATTAGCGGACTCATCCAGTCCATTCAGCGCCCTGAGCGGCCCTCACAGACCCATTAGTCCACTAAAGCCAACCTCCGGGGATCCCCTGTTGGCTCTTCCGGGGACGTCGCGCGCTGAAGCTGCGCAGCTGCAGAGAGGGGAGGACGTACCGGACCTTATCAAGCCTTTCTTCCACTTGCATCCGTTCTTCCTCTTTCACCATCCAGCCTCCGCTTTCTTCTACCCCCGTCTCCCACCACTCGTTTGAACCCCTTCTCGGACGATAAAGAAAGGCTTTCCCGGTGACTCCCTTTTTTATCCATCCTGTACTCTCCTTTTAATCGCCAATTCGCACAAAGACACAAAGACGGAGTCGGTAGTAGATTGTTGAAACCACCAGCCCCCTTTTCCCCAACCACGACCCAAGCCACAGCAACAACAGAATCAAAAGACAAGACACGCAACATTAGCACCCGAATCGATTGCATTGAGTGCACGATAGACAAACATTGGTCTCCCGATTCCCACAATAGACTTGGACGTCCCTAAGAGTCATCGATCTCGACGCAAGACCCCTAACATCGTTCACCTGGGTGCTTCAAACTCACCTAATCGTCCGACATCACTCTCACCTTCACCCACGAACTCAACCACACCACCACCTCAATCATGGGTAAGAGCCTCTTCGACAAGATTCAGGCCAAGCTGGAGCTCTTCCGCCTTGAGCAACGCTACACCCGCCGTCGCCATCGCCGCTCCACCTTTGTCTCCAACGCAGTCTACATGGACGGCGAATACGTCTACCAAACCCCCAACAGCACCGGTTCTTCCTCCGGCTCCAGCAACATTGACGCCCTGCACGGCGGCAAGGCCAGCGTTTCCGCTTCCACCACCCCATCTCCCTCCACTATTGATATCGAGCTTCCTCAGTCCACTCCCAGTCCACAGCCTGACCAGCAACGAAAGCGGCTAAACCGCTTCAGCTCCATGCCCGGCTTTGGTGGGGGCTTCAACAATAAGGAGATGCCTCGAATCGAAGAGCGACGGAGCAGCATGGTGCGATAAATAGCCATCCCTAACGCGAGGACACGACAAAAATGTACGATTTCACGGATCCGGCGTGACGGCTTAGGCGTGTTGGCGTGGATGTGAACGATGGCGCGCAGCATGAGACGGATATTATTCGAACTTATTTTGTTACGAACTCCTCACTGCGCATGACCGGGGGGGCGGTCATTTGATGAATTCATTCTTCTTATTGTTGATTCTTCTGTCACTCCCCTTCCACATTTTCGCTTGGAGAAGAAGCAGTTGGAAAGTTTCGGGGGAGAACGGACATACATACCAGACATTGGACAATGCGTGCCGTCGGCGCGACACGGAAATAATTTTCTTTAGCGGTTTGGCCTACTTCTTTCCACGGGGTTTTTTATACCTACCTATTTATCTTTCAGGGCTGGCGGACAATCGTCCAGGGCGCTGCTACTGTATATATCCAATGCAGGCGTTCATGAACGGAGAAGAACCTTTACATACAAACGAAACCTACGTACCTATCTTCAGTGAGCCAGCTTCATCGTCGCCTCTTGGACGAGTAATTGTGAAACCTTCAGGATGTAGAAGCGATGACGTCTTCCCGTTTGGTCGTCGAAAGCTCCCGTCCAACCATCGCACTAAAACCGCATCTCAACCGCCCTTGGCGTAACGATAGGCGCGCGTTTTAAGCTTCTGCCTCCCGCCTGAGCCGCACGCCACTCCTGACTGAACGAAACTTTGCTCAACGTCTTGCATATCCAGGGTGGGCATTTATTCCTGTTGTTTCTTATTTGGAGAATATTCGTGCAGGTGTGTGCGTGTGTCCAGATCTGTGGCGTGATCGAAAGACATGTTCCGAGGCTAGGTCTCACTATGTGCGGCAAAGTAACGAGAGCTGCCGCGAGACATCGAACTAATGGGGGCGATCGGGAACCGTGCCGTGCCGTGTTGGCGATCGATGACGGTTTGGCTTGTCAGTTGAGTCTCAGATGGGTGATTGTATCTGAATCAATGGTATTCTCTTACATGCGAGCTTCCCATGGGTCTCAAGACTCGAATATTAGCCGCAACATCGAATTGCTGATGTATCGTGGCCTTGCTATCTAAAAGAGTACCAAATTGAAGTAAGAAACCCCACTCTACGTCTGTATGGCCCCCAGAACACGAATGTTTTCTCATCCGATTTCTATGTGCCTCTCGCGAATCTAGAGTGACGAGGTTTGGATTGACATGAATTTAATGGTTTTGGGCGATCCTTAAAGCTCTCGATGCTTTGTTGTCGTATTATGATGATCATGTAAGCTCTGACGGCTTGCATTTTGGCTGGCGTGTTGCTTTGCTTCGTGGTCATTCCCCCAAGGTTCCGGGTAACTTCGTTATCAGTTCCCTCCTACTCTGATTATCGAATACCAAGTTCCTGGAGCTTAGTCTAGCTATTAAGACAGGCTTTTGCCTACAGAGAAATACAATGATTCGAAGCCTCCCCAGCTTTTCTGAGCAGCCATTTTATCAACTTCCTGTCAAAGATGAGGAAGGCTCAATACCGAGCGCAAGCTACTAACATTACAAGGTGGATGTGGGCCACGAGGTGGACAAGAGAATATTTTCCACTGTATTTGAATACAGTGCTTTAAGGTTATGTTTATCTCGGATAGTATTTCCTGGTCTAATTCGTGCTATGCGTTTAGCCATCGTGTCAATGTCTGATATCCCATGCTACAGACGAGATACTCAAGGGTATCTTGGAATGAAATGAAGGAGAGGTATTCTTCATTATTGCGCAAACTTCTTTCTATGAAATCAAGGCATATCAAGTCTCATTGTTGCATGTATTTCAGTCTGAGTCGTCAGAATCATCATCGTCGTCTTCATCAGAGTCCGAGTCATACTGGGCCCTTCTTTTCGACCCCAACTCTCTCTTCGACAACCTCGTATCCTCATCCAAGTGCTCCACACTCATATCCTGCTTCCAGCCGTCCACATACTCCTCCACGTACAATTCAATAAACTCCCTCTCCTCCACGACGCCTTTCAGCGAGCACATATCCGTCAGCACAACCTTGACTGTAGCGTCCGCATCCTCCACCACACCCAGAAGCCCTTTCATGGCCTCCTCCCTCTGCCCTTGACTCCCTGGCATGCGTGACAGCGCGTCAATTATAATGAAGATTGAGTCCTGCGCAGAGAAGGCATCGAGAGTCTGCCGAAAGAGCTTGAGGGCCTTAGAAGTGCGTTTTCGTAGCTTCTTGCGTTGGGTTGAGTCTTCGAGAATTGGTATAGGCACGTCACCTTTAGTCTGGAGAGTTTGAGTCAGGAGTTGGGCATTAAGGGAGTTAAGCATTGCCAGCGGCCCCGAATGTTTCTCTTCGATAGAGTCGTTCGCACGAATGCCGCAGTGGAAGCACAGCACCGCAGGTTTCGACTTGTTCGCCTTGAAACTCTTGGCTAGGAACGCCGCGGCAAATGTCAATGGGTTTAGAATCTCGTCAGGTGCATTTTCGGGCTCGACTACCAGGATCCGTTGATCTTCCTCCCGCAGCCAGTCTTGTACCTCCTCGGAAACGAGGATATATCGAGCTTGATCCTTTTCGGCACCGGAGAAGCGCTCGAAGTTGTCGAGGCACTCCTCCACGTCGCGCCAGGGGCTGGATAGATCCAGGTCCTTGAAGATCTCTTGTACTAAGCCGAGAGAATCGCTCGCGGATCGGATGCTGGTGAAGCTTCTCGCACTGAGTGCTGGCGAGGGTGCCCTCAGGGCTTGGAGCCCTGCCCCTGGAGGTGCGCCAAGGCGGCGATGAGCTTCGGCTTGGTACTCGTCCACTGCTAAAGTGTCAATCCAGGATCCTTTCACAAGCCCGAACTCGTAGACTCACAAGCCCCCGTCCTTGGGTCAAAGTATGGACTACTGGTTAAAAACACGTAGTAGTTTGTTGTAACATTCGCTCCTGACACCGAAGTCTGTCGCTGCCTCTCCGTCTCCTCCATCCTCTCGATCAGCAGCCTTCCCTGATTGCCGAACTCTTGTATGACAGCCTGCTGCCACTCCTTGGTTTGCTGAGCCCTCTCGTCTTCCCGTTTCTCCATATCTGTGAGAGTGTAAGTGTATGTGTTCCGTCCCATCCTACGGGAGGCGCGTCTTACCTCCAAGCATCTTTTGTACGTTGGCTATGTCTAAGCGGCCTCCAATTGCGTGTCTTTCGATTCTCCCTAGTCTCTGCGCAGCACAGAGTTCCGCCTCTGCTTTGAACTCTTCGAGGGCAGTGTCGAGGTTTTCGATGGCGTCACTCACTTCGCGGCCGTACCTGTCCCCTTTTAACGTGGCAGAAAATCCCTTTTCTGTGATTGTAAGCACTGCAAAATACCCAATCAAGGAAAAATGAGTACATACTTGCCAAACTCTTGTCAAGTTCTTTAACGATGCAGTTCATCAATGAAAAGACAGCGAGGAAGACTGAATCAGCACAGAAATGCAGTTTAGGCGACTTGTACACCCCCAATAGCACCTTCGTATGCGCAAGCTTCTGCGGAATCGCTGCAACGGCTATGGCTATATCATTTCGAAGACTATCGGCTCTATCGATAGCCTGGAACAGTCAGTATTATTCGTATAATCTCTTCTTTGAAGCAGAGTACTTCAGTCGGAAGGTAAGAACAAGAGCAAGGTTAGAAGTGATGTTAGGGGTAGGGTAAGGTCAAGGTAAGTGTTGAAGTATGAGCTAGGACGACAGAGAAGATTGAGACAGCCTCGGTCGATGATCATAGAAACATGAGCTGAGTCCTATGTCGTTGTAGCATCTCCGAACAAAGGAACCACCAGGTTTTCTTTACTGGAAGACAGAGCAAAAGGTTACAGAGGCTAAAGCCATTACCTACCCCGAGGATTATAGTGAATCCTCCGACGAGGATAGATCCGTACGTATCATTCGGTACGAAGGTAAGCAACTTCTTCAGTGTCGACTTGTTGTCGCCAGCCTTCCGGAAGACCTTCCTGATCACCCCCATGCAGCTCTTGACCTGGACAGCATCTTTATGCCGCTGTTCCATTTTGCCAGCGATCAGGACCACGTCTTCCATCGTATACTTATCGGGGCTCTTAATCTCGATGTCGAGTTTCTTATCCAGCTTGCGTTCCTTAATCATGACGCTGAAATCCGACAGCGTCTTCTTAAATTCAACCAGCCTCGCTTCGGATTGGGCGTAGTAATCGGGTCTGCGGTGTTAGGAACAATTTCAAGTCTCTCATAGACAGAGGTTAGGCATAAGGGTAGTGAAGGCAAAGTCAGGGTTGTGTCAAGGCAGGATAGAAACAGGCGTTGCTTACTGCTTAGCATCTTCATTGGCCACGAAACTATCTAGCTCGGGGATAAATGTCGAGCCTGTGAGCTGTAACGCTTCGGCCTCGTCGCCGAATACCTCCTGGGGCCGATTCTCAATGAACTCAGAAGCGCTGTTGGTGAGAGTCCTACTACGAAGGGTGAGGCCCAACTCCGCGTCTACTACGGACCCCATCTTCGCACTGCTTTGGCCTACTGAAGCCTAATAAGGGAAGCTTCGGACTCGGGTACGACACAAGCGTGAACAGAAACGCCGCTGGGTTGGCCGAAGAACTCGACCTTCTACAATACGAAGGCAGCGTAGATGCCTAAAGAAATCCACTAGTTAGTCTGGGCATCATTTCTCGAGTAATGGTGTATCTTAACTATCAAAGTTGAGATTTAGGACCTAAAATTTGATCGAGAGTTTGTACTTCAGATAGGTCTGTAAGGTTGGCCCTCCGTGTGCTGTATTTTGAGGGACTAGGTACGTAAAGAAGGCGTACTCAAAGCGAGGGTTGGAGTCAGATCGGGATGCAGTATGAGCCAAGGGTTGAGGTTACTCGACGCCTCAGGCGCCTCGCTGAGGTCTGGAGGTGCTGAGCCACACAGGAATTGCACAATTGTCCATACGAAATGGAGTGAAGGGTGTGGGCGGAGGTTCTTGAGGTTGGTCTTTCCGGACCAACTACCCTGGAGTTTCTACGAGGTAGCCCGAAATTCGAACACAGCCTAAACACTCATCTCGACTTCCTTTTGAACTCGGCCAACGTCTACCCAAACTTATTGATGGCTTGCTAACCTCAAATGAAGCGTCCGGCGGCCCGCAGTTTAGCGCTCGACATCACGGAGGGGCCAGGTGGGTGGTGTCTGGATAATGCGGCTGGCTGTGACATAATGGGTTTGGGCGTCGGAGCTGAAAACCATTCCTTGACGTGGTGCATCCTTCACAGGCCCGATACCAGGATATTGTCATTTCACCAGGCTTTGTCCTCGCTTATTCGACGAGACACCAAGCCCTTTCACAGCGGCACGCCCGCCGCTAATGTGCTCTCACCGAACGTGCAGAAACACCATACCTAAGCTGGGATTTGAGGGCCATGGTGATCCCTGCAGCTGCGTTGCCGTCGCAGGGCTGCTGGGGTTCTAGAGGTTGGAGGATATGAGGAGACACAGCGGTTGGAGAATGGCAGAACAGTGTTGCATTTGGCCCCCAACGACGATTGTGGTCGCTATCAAATCGTTTCGGACTTGCGTTAACGGCGCGCCTCATTTCTGTGAACTGGCGGCTGCCCCCACTTGAAGGATGCAGACGATGAATTTCCCATCCTGCCTCTTCTCTGGCTGACCTGTCGGTCTGTTTGAACGTTTTCCAACACTCGAGGGAGCGAGTTTTCGAGGTTCCCGTGCGAGTGTCTGGGAAGCAGCTTCGACTCGGCTCTAACAACTTGGTGTTGTTACGAAGACGAGCCAATTCTCATTCTTAGCACAATTCATACCGCTGGTGAGTATGAACGCATGCTTTCCAATATCATCACCGGGCTTGATTGCGATCGCAGCCTTAACGCCATGTTTGATCCCGATCATCCTGATCTCAAGCCCAACCTCAACCCTAGCCTCAAGACATGTTCGAAATCCTAACAATGGGGGCAGAAATGACCATCGAGGACGCCCCATCGGGTGGGGCGCTCTCTGTCCCGGGTATGAAGAATAACCTGCCTATTCTTTCCAAGTTCTGAACCTGACGATTCTCCAGGTCTTAGTGTTTCCGACACTTCGTCTGGGACGACGGCAACCTCTCAGCGTGCTTACACACCAGACGAGAACGATACCACGCCGGAGGTACCAGATGATTGTCCATGCGACGTCGTTGATGGCCAATCTCAGGCACTTTCCACTAAAGATGCCGCAGAGTTATTGGATGTTCTAGCTGAGGAACTCGATCTCGAAAGTGAACTCGAGCAGGAGCTAATCGAGCAATCCGAAGAAGCGGAAAAGGCTGCTAAGACTGAAAAAGCCGCTTCAAATGATGGCTCTGATAACGAAGGCGAGGATCTTGCCGATAATCTCTCAATCGCTAGTGCAGACAGCTACGACATGTACTACGCAAGAAGGCGTGCCAAGAAGCTGAACACTAAAGCTCTCTATGATGTTTACGTTGATAGGGTCAAGAAGAGCCATCCCAAATCAGACGCCGACAAGGCCCCGAGGCTCGTAAAGGGATTCATCGACTATGTGCAGCATTTGGAGGCTCGCATTGACATGCTAGAATCCAAAGCTGGCGTTCTCAAACCCGAACCAGAATCGGAAGAGGAAAAGAAGGACGATGCTGCTGCTGGAGAAGAGGGCCAGACAACTGAGACAAAGGTAGAAGAGAGCCAGCCAACCGTGCGGGAGGCTACGCTGGAGACGAAATTCTATTTCATTGACGACCAACTCGACGAGACGGGCACCCTCCGAGCCGATCTCGGGGCAAACAAGGGAACTTTCAGGTCCCACGTCGACGCAAAGCACCTGTTGCGGGTTGCTTACGGGTTTGAGAGCGACCACCTCCGAAGGACAGCTGCAAGGTCCTCAGATGATCTACCAGCTGACTCCAAGATTTGGTGTCTTCGCATCGATTCTGAGCCCATTTCTGCCTTCTTCAAGATGCTGGTTGATGTGGAGGTGCACAAAGAGAACGTTGTCGAGATGTTTGCACCGTTTAGGACACTATTCCGAAACGCGGCTACTATTCGCGAACACCTTGAGTCACTGGAGAAGAAGTTTAGGTATGTACTATCACTCAATTCTACTCTTAGCCTATCCCTGCAACGTACCCTCCTTTAGTTCTATCTTTGAACCTTGCCCGAAGATGCATTCAACCCCAATACCGACTCTTCCCTCCTCCATCCTCTGGCACCTACACACTTTCATACACCTTAGCCTCGAATTCAATATAATCCTCATACGAACCTGTGCTTCTGAAGTAGGGAATTTCCTAACATACTACTCTAGTTACGAGACAGCATATGATACTACCAAGGCCGGCGAGCGTGGAGGGGATACCGAAAGCAAGAAAAACGACACCGGGGCCAAAGATGACGAGGAGAACAACATTGCTGAGGACCAAAAAGACCAGAGCGATGAGGCCAAGGCAAAGTCTGGAACAGCAAGCCCGAACAATAATAGCGAAGGCGATGACGGTTTGCCCAAGGATGCTACAATCTTCGAGGATAAGGAGAAGGAAAAGGAGGAAGGTGCTTACGAAACCCGGCTGGCTCTTGATCACTTCCGTACTTTGGTCCAGTTCATGAATAAATACCTGGGTCCATCTCTCCGAACCTACGAGCAAGCGAAGACAGGAAGGTTGACTAGAGTCGCTTTTCCCGATCTCTGGATGCTTTACGATACCGATGGCATTATATACTGCCCAGCGAAGCGAGGCAACAGTCAGAGACTATGGAACACGGTTGAAGACGAAAGTTTCGAGACGCAAGATAGGCAGACACCGCAGGCCTATCGAGTCTTGGCGACAGCTGGAGGCATTCCCATTAGGAGAGGGCTCTCGTCACAACCCGAAATGGCTTTAACCTTTAACGTCCCTTATCGATTCTGGAAGCTGCAACGGCAGTTGGGAGGAAAAGAACGAGACTCCCAGGGTCAACAGCGTATGAAGGACAGATACAGTAACTTGATTGTCTACTGCTACTGGATCGACTACGACACCAAAAAGTGGGGGACTGTCCCCGATGCCTTCGTCTTCAGACCATACGACGGAGAGGCGGAGATATCCTCGCTAGAAGCCTACCCGGTTCGGTCAAAGGATACACTCTGGAAGAAGCTCCAGAAACGGGGTATGAAGTTCATCAGAATGACTTCTGTCTCCCATTGGGCATATGAAGGCCTCACAGTTGGCGACCCCCGGGATAGAGAAGAGGTATGTAGTTAACTCAACCCTGTCTCCCAGTACATTTCTAGGTGATAGTGCTAACAATAACATAGATCAGCAGTTCCGTTGTCGTCGACCTGAAATTGGCCTCTCAAAATGGTGATCTCGCATCTCCCCGGTTCAAGAGTGTCAAAGACGTCTGGTTCTCAAGCAATACCAACGAGGTCCATGAAATCTATAGAACAAACTGCACTGTTACCGGTTGCTACGCGTCCGGTTGTGCGGAGAATATGTACCCAGAGATCCAAAAGAAGGAGATCGAAAAGGCCGATACTAAGCTAAAGACCTTCCTCGAAGAATTTGAACAAGAAGAGGCGAGCGAGCATAGTAACACGCAGGATGCCATTGATGAGTTGATCCAGTACATGAGCAACGACGACCTCATCCTGCTCTTACCTGGTGTGGTTAATGGGTACGCGCTGAGGAATAGGAAATGGGGTAAGTTGCAATGCCGCTGGTGACGAGATGGTGCTGACACCGCCAGTGCAACTTAATCTTGACAACCTTCAGCCTGTCAACCAGCCAGCGGGATGGAACGATCTTGTTTTGCCTAAAGGCCATAAGGAAATGGTTCAAGCTATGGTGGAGATGCATGCGGCTGGAAATCGGCCTACCCTTGGGATTAGCGAGAAGTTCGAGGTAGATCTCGTTCGTGGAAAAGGTAAGAGAGCTATGTTGGATAAGCAAAGTGCGGTGCTAACTCTTTGTAGGCAAGGGCTGTATTATCCTACTGCATGGAGCACCAGGTGTGGGCAAAACATCGACAGCAGGTATGTTGCGGAGACTACGACAAGTGAGTTCCCTCAGCTAACAGCCCGTAGAATGTGTTGCCTCCTATACCAAGCGCCCTCTATTTCCGATTACATGCGGTAAGCCAGGTCATTATCCATCTGGACGAAAATACTAACAAGTGAGCTCAGGTGATATCGGTTACCAGCACAAAGAGGTTGAGGACAACCTTGAGAAGCTCTTCGGACTTGCTCACAAGTGGGGTTGCGTCCTGCTACTTGACGAGGCTGATGTGTTCTTGGCCAAACGAAACGTATGAACCCTTGTAGCAGTGGCTTCGTGATACTAATCCTTAATAGAAAGATGACGTGAAACGCAACGGTCTTGTGTCTGGTAGGTTCCCCTGTTCGACCACCATGGTGCCTTTTACTGACTATCCTTAGTGTTCTTACGTATCCTCGAATACTATCCTGGTATTCTTTTCCTCACCACGAACAGAGTGGGCGCAATCGACGACGCTTTCCGTTCTCGCATTCATCTAACGCTCTACTACCCACCGCTCAGCAAGAAGAAGTCCCTCAAAGTCTGGAAGATGAACCTTCGTCGTCTGAAGGAGCAAAGCGACTCCCGTTTACAAGACGGCCGCCCACAGATCATCATCGAAAAGAAGAAGATCCTCGACTACGCCGAGAACTCGTACGATGTGCTCCACTGGAACGGGCGTCAGATCCGCAATGCTTTCCAAACTGCCCTCGCGCTTGCAGAGTTCAAAGCCCAGGACAGCGAGAACAAGCAGCCCATCATCGGAAAGGACCAATTCAAGACCATTGCTATTGCGTCAGAGCAGTTCGACTTGTACCTCAAGTCGACCCATGGCATGGACGAAGAGCGCATCGCGCAGCGTGATCGCGTGCGTGTTGACCACATCGCTAATCTGAAAGGCCATCTGAAGGAGCTGTCAGAATCAGACGACTCAGACTCAGACTCCGAATCGTCGAGCGAAGAGGAGGATTCCGATGGTGATGAATCCGAATCCGATGAATCATCTGATGATTCCTCGGATAGCGATGCGAAGAAGAAGAAAAAGAAGAAGGCCAAGGCTGAGTCGAAGAAAGAGAAGGCTAAGAAGGAGAAGGAGAGGGAGAAGAAGAAGGAAAAGAAAGAGAAGAAGGACAAGAAAGAAAGGAGGAAGAAAGATAAGGACGATTCGTGAAGGGGAGTATGAGAAGCCAGAAGACCATGGAGAGATGTCGTTCTGGTAGGGGTGGTGCCATGTTCTTAGCTAGTCTATACCCTCCAAGTCGGTCACTGAGATGGATGTTCTTGTGTATGAAATGTTGAAAGGGAATGACCTACGACATAAAGAAATTGTGTAGTTGTTGACGTTCGACGAAAGATGTGAAACTTTCGAAGTGATGCATTGCTAGCGAAGTCTGCGGAAACCATATATAAACACCATCCATGCAACCAAACCCACCTATAATCATCCTCAGCCATTAACTCCCCAACGCCCTGCCTGGTATCAAGACCGCAAGCGACCAAACGAACCATCTAGCCGGCTCAAAATTATTAAACCACCAATCCACTATAAGCCCTCTCAACCGTCCGGCTCCCCATCCCTGGGACCGTCCTTAATTGGGCCAAGTTCTCAATCCGTCCCCCTTCTTCCTCACTTACCAACTCCAGATAATCGACCAAATCTCGCGCCTTCTTCGCACCAAAGCCGACTAGGCCGCGAATACGGTCCAGGTCGCGTGAGTTAACGATCTCGAGGAGCTGCAACGTGCGTGGCGAGGCTGGGCCGTCGTCTTCCGGAAGAAGAGGCTTGGTCTTGACTTTGAGTTTGCGGGACTTAGACTTGGGCTGTGCGTCAATGTAGGACTCTTCATCGATGTCGGCTTCAGCATCATGGTATTCGACATCCTCGTCATCGTACACTGGCCTGCGCTTCTTCTTCTCTGCCCTAGCCTCATCCCTGCGCGGCGAAGCAGCAGGAGCAGATCCGTTCAAGCGTGCCCGCAACCTCTCAATCTTGGATAGCAATTTGGCCTGTCCAGGGAAGAATGGTAGAGCCATCTCGTACATCTTCAGCGCCGCGGCATCCTCGCCTCGTTCCTTGTGTTGCCTGGCAGCGAGCAAGAATCTTAAGCCGTCGGATTTAGCATCATCACGCCACTCCTCGCTATCGATTCGTCGCTCCAGAGCATCCAACCGGCGTTGTACCGCCTCAGTGAGGTCAGGGTGGACCTGTGGTTGAGGATGTGGTTCTGCCTTCTCGGCAGCTGTCCGAGCTGCTAGAATCTCGCTGACCTTCTTCTCCACCATTGCCTCAATCTGGGCAGCCGAAACGGTGACAGATCCTGTAGCCGTGGGCCTTGAGATCTTTGTTGGTCTCGGGATGTGATCCTGCTCAGAAGACCGCTTATTCGAAGATCGCCGGGCTATACCGGAGTTGGCTACGGGACGTGTAGCAGGCGCAGATTTTGACTTGTCAGTGTAAACACTGAAGGCTTTGATGGGCTTAGTCGCATCCGCAGCCTTGGCCGCGATGTTCCCGTTGTGGACATTGTGCGCATTAGCGAGCGGTCGAAGTGGCTGGCGGTGGATGTTGGAACCGTTGAGGTTGGAGTTCGTTCTAGGAACTTGCTTGAAGACGACTTCGTTTTCAATCTCGCGGACTTCAATTCGCTTCGCTCGGGAACTGACGTTCAGACTGCTCAGAGTATCTAGGTGGTAGCTCCGCAGCGGAGCAAGATTCAGGATCATGACAGTGATGCCGTTGTTCTGACCAAGAGACAAGATACGCGTCATTTTGGACTCACGGTAAGGTATCCTCCTATCGCCTCGGGAGATGGCGTCGATGCACTGACTCAACACGAACAGACTCTTGTTGATAGCCGCCGACTCCACCAGCCTCGTCTTGTCGTTGTCAGTCCGGCGGTTGTCCTCGGATCCAGCAAGATCGATGGCGGAAGCAGTGCTTTCCCGAATCATGTCCCCAGTGGTCTGCGTCAGCTTGACTCGGAGAATGGCATGGCTCCGACTGCTATGAGCATTCAACTTCGTAGCTGCCGTAACACGATTCTGGTTCGCTTCGATGTACATCTTCTCGAAGTCTTTGAGGTCCTCACACGACCGCTCCGACAGACCACAAACGACCGTCCTGCCATTGGCCTCCGCCCGTAGCGGCAGTCCCGTCGGTGTCCGCTTCTCGGGGGGTTCGAGGAGGTCATAGACCTTGTCGTTGTAGATCTCGTAGTAGGATAGGGAAACCTGTACCATCGTCTCTCCTTGCGAGTCCTTCATAATCTTCTTGCCTCTCCGAAACACACCGCTAAGCAACCGGGGAATCACCCCACGGTCTGCCAACTTCAATCCGCCTCGCATCGTGTGCGTCTTGCCTGTCCCGGTAACGCCGTAGGCAAATAACGTAACGTCCAGTCCTTGAAAGAGAGACTTCAAATGCGGGGCCACTGCTCAAGTCAACACACGACAGTTCTTCGCAACGAATTGCGTCCGAAAACTCGCACCTTCTGAAGTAAACAATTGCTCCTGGGTGACCGTCTGGTCGTACACGCCATTGAAGGCGAATGAGAACTCCTCGCCCTCATTCTTGGGATTGGGAATCTTAACAATCGTGTTGGGCTTGTTGGCGTCCACACTATCAGCCCGTACGATGATGTCCTTGTCCAATTCCTTCTCGAGAAGGGGCCGTATTCGCGCGACAACCCGGACGGACATGGCGGTATATATGGGAGGGTGGATAAGGAAAGAAGGAACAAGCAAAGAAACCAATCTTCAAGCCGGCAGAGTCGCAAAGTGAGGTTCTCTCAGCCTACCAATTGATCCGCATAATAGTCGTTTGACGGTAGGTTTGCTATGGTCCAGGATGGTGGTGGTGCTAGCAAGGAGCCCATACATGACTTGTTGTCCCAGCAACAGCACGTGACAAGGTGACGTCGGGGCGCGGAAAGAGCCGCCCGCTGGTCCATCACGCTTTTTTGGCGCAACCGGGAAGCAACCTCGCAGTCTGCATATGAACCGACAAGCTCCCGCGAGCTCGAATCCGACAAAATGCGAGGCCAATCGCCGCTGCTGACAACAGCGCGGGGCTTGAGGCTCCGGACGACAACGATACCGCCTTCGTATATTTGTCGACAGTGCAGGGCAATCCAGATCCGTGCTGCACCGAGCACTGAGACGCCGAGGGTCGGCGGGGATGCTTTTGGAGCTCCGGCTGAGGCAACGAGGGATCCTGCTGGTATGGTTACGCCCTCAATTGAAGTATTATATGGATACACATCTGACCTTGGCTTCTCAAGATGCCCGTTTCGAGGTGCTTGGAGCGCCGTATTCGCTGCTGTCTGTGACGCTTTCAGCCTCGCAGAAGCTATATACGAGGAGAGGGACACTAGTTGCTGTTGCTGGGAAGCCCGAAAATGTAGGCACGACGCCCTTGAGTTACGTTATTGCTTTCTAATCATCCTCACAGGCCCAGTCGACGCTTTCCATCCTAAACCCTCTTACACGAGCCTTCCTTGGAGTCCCTTTCATCTACCAACGGATATCCGCTACCACACCCATCACGGCTTTGATATCTACCAAGTCTCCCACAACCACATTTTCGGTCCTTCATCTAGATGGCACAACGGACTGGATGGTCTCGCAGAGGAATGCACTGCTGGCATGGACGGGACATACTCTCTCCGTATCGGCGAGGATTCAGAACCGCCTCTCACTGGCGCATTGGGGTAGCACTCATCTGACCGGCCGAGGATTGGCTGCGCTATCTGCACCTGGCCAAATTTACCAGCTTACTCTTGCGGAGGGCGAAGAATTCGCTGCTCACCCCGGCAGTGTTGTCGCCTACTCTATCACTCGGAACGCACCTCAGCCCTTCCGATTCAAGAGCTCAAGTCTACGACTCCAGGTTCCGTCTCTATCGAAATGGATTCCCGAGTACGATTTCATCAAGACCGTACGCCAGTCTGCAGTCTACAAGTATCTAGCCCGCGTCTTCTACAGCCTGCGAACAACCACTCGCCGTACCATCTGGGGTGACCGGTTGTTCCTCCAGTTCCACGGCCCCGCCACCATTCTCATGTCAAGCCGGGGCGTGCGCGTCTCCGATACTCTCACTAGCGAGCAGGTGAATGAGATCGCTGATGCGCCGGCGGGCGTGCTCGCCCAGGCTGTCGAGTTGGATGCCAAGCCGAAGGAGGTTGCAGCACCGGAGACAGAGGCTGAGGTTGTTAAGACGGACCAAGCTCCGAGCGCTTTTCATGTTGCGACCGTCCAGAAGGACGGAAAGGTGAAATTTGAGGACTCGAAGGATCTCAAGGAGTTTATTCGATGAAATGGAGACACTTGTCTCCAGTACACTGGAAGGGAAGAAACGAAATACTGGCTCTGTAACACCATAGAGGGGGCAGTTATGTAAAAATATTCATGTCTACAGCGAGAACTTCGCATAATGACTGAGTCCATAAATCGGCCGGCTTTGGTTTCGCCGAAGTGTAAACAGGAGTTCGATGTTCCTGAAAGGGGCGACGAGAAGACCAAAAAAAACTTCAGAGCCAAATTCATGAGCTAGGTCACGTAGACATTCGGCCGAAAAGGTTAGAAACGGAGCATAATGACAACACACACGAAGGCCACCAGAAACTGTTCACTGTGGAGGCAAAAGCGGCTGGCATGTGTCACCATCAGGGGATATTCCACGGCTTCATTCTCCCACCTCGGCCCCGGACGGGCAATTGTAGCTTACGACATCCGTCCCACAACTATCCCGCGCCAGATGATAAATCAACAAGCAAACCTAGACATGCTCATATCTCTAGACCCAGCTCAGGATTCGTTGTGAATTTAACGTCCTATCGCGGTTTTAACTACATCTTATAAAGGCGAGCTATGCCGAGCGGTAAATTAATTGGCCAATGGGCTTTGATGATCGCGAATTGGCCGAACTGGGACTGGCGCTGTCGCGACTTCGGCTTTAACGTCAGCGCGAGCAGGGTATGAGCCAGCCCTATGGGGTTGATGAGGGACTGGGGTAATTTGGATTGTTGATCAGGCGAGGATTTCTGAGGAGATGGTTTAGGAGAGTGTGGTGAGTAGGGTGATGATAGTCGTAAAAGAAAGACTTCGTGACTGTCTCGGCGAGAGTGTGTTCGTACAAGAGAAAGCATAGTCTCTTGGACACCGACTCACCCTGTTCATGAACCATCATGAGCCATCTCAAGGCACCGTCCGAATCTACAGTATCCCACCGTGATCGATCCACCTTCATCCATGATCCCAACAGCCAACTAACCAGCCAACCCACCAACCAGAACCCCCCTAATCGCCCATGATCCATGTCTCCATCCCAACTTCCCAGCCTGGGTCTCGCCCTCGCACTAGATTGAACCCCGAATCAGGCTGCCTCAAGCTGAACCAAGCAATTCTAGTGGACCCTGGCCAGACCTAGGCCGACGGAGCAAGCTCTAAGTCCTTGCTTCGGAGTCCGAGCCGAGTGGGATATTGCTGCTCCGTGGAATTAATTCCCGGGTCTGGTTTGGTAGCCGCATCTTTTTTTATTTGAGCCGTGATATGACGAGCTGGGGTTTGATATATAGGTTCAGCCGCCGGCACATGCTCCCAATGGACCAGAATACTCACCGACATCACCGAACATCCTCCATTATCTTGGATCAAGAACACCTGATTCGACCTATTGAAGTGTCAATCTCGTTGAATTACTTCAATCGGACCTGCTACGAAATTAATTGAACGTCCTAGTCCAGCAACGAGCATCGCTTCTGTGTATTGATCACTCACTACACTCTCAACAACTCTCGACTACCCTCTCCCCCACTGACGGACCCTTCTCTATCCTCAACTCCCTACACAGGGAAGCACCATCAGTCACAATGGCGCGCTCAACAGCATCCTCATCCTCCGAAACCATGAACGAAAGGGTCGCACCTACAGACATCGAGTCTGAAAAGGCCGACCATGCGCCCTACGATTCGCGCCCAAGCCACCTCCAGCGAATCCCCTCCCAGAATAAGGAAACCGAGGCCAATATCTACCCAGAACCAGCCAATGCCGTCGAGGCCGATTTGGAACGCGCAGGATTGGGCGAGAAGCCCGAAGGTGGCGCCCCTCCGCCGGGGCCGCCTCCGGGAATGGCTCCGGCTGACTTTCCCGATGGTGGCACGGAGGCTTGGTTAGTTGTGTTTGGTGGATGGTGTGCGCTGTTCTGTACCTTTGGGTTGGTGAACTGTGTGGGAGTGTTCCAGAAGTACTATGTTACGGGGCCGTTAAAGAACTATGATAGTTCGGCGGTTAGTTGGATCTTATCGGTCGAGGTCTTCTTCATGATCTTTTCCGGGACAGTAGTAAGTTCACCTCTCACCTAATTCCTATCTTCCCTTCATGACGGTGGTTGACTAACCCAATGTTCAGTTCGGCCGCTTTTTCGACAGCTACGGCCCTAAGTGGCTTCTTTGGATCGGCACCGTCTCCTACGTCTTTGGCCTAATGATGGTCTCCCTCTCCAAGGACTACTACCAAATCTTCCTCTCACAATCAGTTGTCGCCGCCATCGGCTCCAGTGCCGTTTTCAATGCCTGTATGTCCTCACTGGTAACATGGTTCTTCAAGCGCCGCGCCGCGGCCTTCGGCATCATGGTGTCTGGCTCGTCGCTCGGCGGTGTTATCCTGCCTATCATGATGGACAAGATGATCACCGAGGTTGGCTTCCCATGGATGATGCGCACTATGGCGTTTATGTTCCTATTCCTTCTCGGTATTTCGTGCTTGACCGTCAAGTCAAGACTGCCCCCGCGACCTAGGCCGTTTATCTTCTCGGAGTACACCAATGGCTTGAGAGAGCTTCCCTATGCCGTCACTGTCATCGGATGTTTCTTCTTCATGTGGGGAATGTTCTTACCATTCAACTATGTCTTGCTTCAAGCCCAGGCTGCGGGTATGTCGGATACTTTGATCCCGTACCTGCTCCCCATTCTGAACGCTGTGAGGTAAGTTCCTGATCGCTCTATTGACTTGTACCAAACCAGTTGCTAACTCAGTTCAGCATCTTCGGACGTATCGTTCCTGGCATCGTTGCAGACAAAATCGGCCGGTACAACGTCATGATCATCATCACCTTCATCTCAGCGCTCTTCTGTCTCGCTGTCTGGATCCCCGTCAAGGATACAGCAGGAATTGTCGTCTTCGCTGTCATCTTCGGCTTCGCCTCCGGTGGTTACATCAGCTTGGCCCCTACGCTCATTGCCCAAATCTCCGACATCCGCCAGATCGGTACCCGCGTCGGCATGGCTTTCGCAGTCCAATCACTGGGTGCTCTGACCGGGAGCCCTATTGGTGGTGCTATCGTGTCGGCGCAAAACGGTGATTATCTTGGTCTGCAGCTCTTCTGCGGCTGTGCGATGATGACGGGTTGTGTGATCCTCTTTGGGGCGCGATATGTCCAGGCTGGCTTCAAGTTAATCAAGATTTGAGTGTTACGGAGCAGGTTGGTGTCAGATGGAAGAAAGAAATCGGTTTACATGTATATTTTTGCATACACAGGGACGGGGGAGATACCATTGTATACGGAAGCGGAACTTACAAATTATCAACTAGCATAAAATTGCATTAGGGGAATACCATGACATGACATAGAAACGAAAATAGAGTACACACGAAAGATCACCTCTCATCAATTATTCTTGGCTGTTTTCATTCGTGAGATGTAGAACCTAAGCTGTTAGTGAAACGAGGAGTGATTCGAGTATCGCTCCGCGGAATGGCCGGTTGTCGGCCCCCGAACCCTCCGGATCTCTCTAGTGTCCGGCCGGCCTCCTCCGGACTTGTCTCCACCCAAGTTCGAGATGGCCTTAGCGACTTCACTTACACAATTTCTTGGCATTTATAATACATCCGTTCAACTCAGCTAGAGTTTGGCCAACGTTCTCGTTCATCTGGCTCCTAGTGACAGTGTCTTCATATACGAGTGGACCCCGAAGCCTAACCATCCTTGCCAAACCGCACCTACCTGTTTTCCACAAGCCTGGAAAATGTGGATGCATGTGAGGATAACTAACCATTATTATATGAAATTTTCGTTTATACACAGCGAAAAAACCTGTTGGTCACGTATATATGGTCCGATACGAGTGTTTGTCTTCATTCGGCATGACTCACCTTAAGCCGAAGCGAAGCAATAGGCCGATTTACAGGCCTCCCGCATTCCAACCTCAGCTGCCCAAATCATGAACCTCTAAATCTTGACCTTGCCCTTCGTACCCAAATACCCAAATTCTTCCACTACAGTCATAGCTTTTGCCATCAATCCAGGACATCCATTAGTGCGCTCTTCAACATGGCTTCAGATCTTTTCATCCGCCCCGCAACGACGGACGACATCCCCTCTATGCTGCCCATCTTCTTTTCCGCCTTCTCCTCCTCGCCGCTCAATGAATGCTGCTTCCCAGCTTCATCGCCCGAGGTGCATACATTCATAACCAACATGATTGCCAAGAACCTCGCCGCACCCGAAAACTACCTCATCGTCGCCATGCTACCTTCCTCGCTGGCGTCAACCCCCAAGCTCGTCGGTTGGGCGCGCTGGGTTCGCAAGCCATCACCCACTGAAGCGCCGCCCCTGCTGAAATTCAAGGCCGAGGACTACCCATCCGCAGGAAACGGTGCGGTGGCAGCAGCTTTCTTCCAAGGAAACTATGACGCGACGAGGAGGCTTGTGGGCAGGCAGGATCATTGGTTTCTGAGCACGCTAGTTGTAGGGATGGAATTTCAGAGGATGGGAGTTGGGGCCGCATTGATGAAGTATGGGATTGACAGGACGGATAGAGAGGGATGGATGGCGTATCTGAATGCGTCCGAGGATGGCAAGAGGTTGTATGAGAAGTTCGGGTTTCAGGTCGTGGATAGGACCGAGTTTGGTGAGCTGGGCATGACGCAATATCACATGAAGAGGGATGCGAGGCAATCGAGATGATGAGAGTCTTTAATTTGATCGAGTACCGTTTCGGATTATTATTTAGTGTATTTTAGGCTTCACGCGTTCTCGCTCGAATATCCATATTGTTTCTATTAGAGCTGGGTCACGATGCAGGCAAGCACGTCGGATAGCAGCACTGAATTGTTAAACTTCAAGCTCATGACAAAGTACAACGTTGGCTCGCCTAGTCTTCTCAGTTTAAAATGCAGCGAGACTACAACAATACCTATGTAGTGAAGTAAGTCTCACCTGATAGGCGACGTTAAAGTTTGAACCCAGAACACATGATGGCCGGCATCCACCACAATAGTTCACCGCAGCAACGCTTAGGACTCTAAGAAGAACCTCAACTCTAGGTGGTCAATATCCACGTGACGCTCTCACCAGAAAAATACACGGCCAGAAAGACGAGGACGGGTGCCTGCGAAGAAAATTTGCGAGTATGCACCATATTACACTGCGAAGTTATCTTGGTATTGTATCGGTAGATGCAGGAGACCCCATACATAATAAGTCTCCTGAGAATACGGAGGAACATTTGGAGGGCACTTGGGTGAGTCTCGCTTCGGCAGATACGTTCCCGATGACGATGGACATGTTCATAGTTATCAATGAGGCTGATAATCGCTGAGTCAGAAAGAGTGATCATGTGAGAAACAACAAAAGTATCGGAACTCTATGAGCATGATTCAACGGCAACCTCTCATTGCTCCATGGCTGGAATGACACTCTGCGTTCAATAACATTTACGTTTCCCTCATTAAATCAGCTCTTGACAACCAAAATCCATATAGCACTCAGTTGTAACAAATCATCATCAGATATCTAAATCCTGTCATTCACACGGGCCGCGAATGCCTTGCCCTAGTAAATAATGTCTATCTCATGACGAAAAATTGAACGAGACTCCTCTCGGTATTGTAACAGGGTGTTGGCAACCCATTTTACTCTGGCCGTCTCTCTCAACTATTCTAAATTAGCTCGGAGACCGAAACTAGTTGCTATACGGGCCGAGTACCTAAAATGTGAGCTTTTTTGCAAGTCTTACGTAGCTAACTTTCGCCTTAGTATGTAGGTCGACATTAGGAAGGTGAAGGGTTTGGCTTTGCACTGGGTCAACCGTGCGAACGTGTCCTACCGTGTGTCAAAGCTGTCTCAGTATTTGAAGAATAGCGTCGTTGTCTCCAGGAGACTGCAGGCAGGTTGAGCAATCCAGAAGGCTTGGTGGTATAGCCACAGCAACCGAAATTAGATGCCAAGGGGCCGATATCGTAGTTAGAAATCCAACCCAGCTCATTCCCGCATGCTCTTTCTATTTTAGACCGAAGTGGACACAAAAAAAAACCTTTTCTTTACAAGGTGAAACTTCCTTCCCAAAGTTTACTCTATAGTAAATAGTCAAATGCAGAAGCACCAACAATCTCAGTTCACCATTGCTCCTGAGGTTTGTTGAGAAAGTAATCAGACGTGGCAGTTTCTAATGACAGATTCCAAGTATAGAACCCGGCAGTCTGCCCTATTGTCCTACTGGTTTACAAACTAATTCATAACATCAACTACATACCACGTTCTGTCGATATACCATAACCACCACTACAACACATCTTAAGCTCCTCACAATATATCGTTACAGAGAGTCTACAGCATATTCTTGGCCTAGAATGGATTATCTCAGCATGTCACTCGATGCCTTCAGAGCAGCTATCCCTCACAAAGTCGATAAGGTACTGGTCCGCGCTATAATCTTGAGAGACTACAACAAGTTCGCCCAGGTTCTGGTCATCAACAAAAGTGCAGGCAACGGATGGGACCTTGCCACCTTTGAGCTCCCTGGAGGCGAGATCGATTCGTCCAATAGCTCTATTCGTGCGGCATTGGTTAGAATGATTGCCGAGCAAACAAGCGTGAAAGTCGACCCATCACGTATCCTGTCACCAGCCCATTGTACACACACCACGAAGGAAAAGGGGAACAGCTTTGGTCTCAAGGCCTCCAGAACTTTTCATCTAACCTACCTTGTACCTGGTCTCGAGGCCGGCGCGTCCGTTGATGCAGGTAAAGGGCATCTTGTTGGCTGGCTACGAGGTGCTGGAGGACACTCCGATGGAGAGGAAGATGAAGGAGATCACTTTGGGGGCTCTGAGACGCCACCGCGGCAAACTTATTGCGAGAGAGAACGAAGCCAAGCACGCCAAGTTCGAAACCGCGGTGCGTGAGATCGCTATCGACAACTTTACTCGCAGAAGCGAGACGATCGGGGCAACTACGAAAGAGCCCAATCACTCTTCGCGCTTAGGGCTTCACCTAGCCGACCTCACGCTAACCATACCTGTAGCCAGCTTTATACCTTGGATTGAACCTGGTAGTCAGAATGGTTGCAAATGTGATTGGTCGGTCGGTCAAGAGTCTTCATAGGCGAACAGTATATGTGTTTCTGGATATCTTGACATGGCTATTGGGACTTCGGTCAACGAGGAAAACATAAGGATATATAGATAAGAGGAGGGTTATGACGCTGGCAGGATCGTTTATGACAATCTTTTTGATGATGGGAAAGAAGTAATATATATTTCGACAGTGGTAGAATGCAGCGAGTTATTGTTAGAAAGCTTATCACATAATAATCAGGTTTTCTCGCCATACCAGACTTATGATTCCGTTCATGAAGAGACTTTTTGCATTTCATTTATAGTTATCGTTATGGCTCCCATTACCAAATATCGAACTAGACACACCAGAAATAAGGATCGACGATCCAAAAGAATGGAAAGAAGAAACAAGAGACTGCTCATAGCACATAATAGCCACCCAGCTTCCTCCAACGCCCTAAACCGCATCCTCTATCGACCATCTAAATCATCAACATGGTTCCTTTTCGGCATCGAAGCACTCCATGTCTAATTAGATCTTTATCGGGACGCCAGTCCATCAGTAACCTTCTTCCAAAGGCCATTCCTCGTCCAGGTCCAATTCTTCAAGAACGGAGGATCCATGCCGGTCTCGAAGGCCTCATTTCGGGCTTCGATCTGGGCGTTCAGAAGAGCCTGTCTGGCAGAGGAGCCACGGTTTTGAAGCTTGGGCATCCAGTCGATGGCATCAATGGCCAAGCTGAATCGATCCGTGTTGTTGCGGATCGCCAGCTCGATAGGGGTGTCGATGTTGCCCTTCTCCTTGTAACCACGGACATGCAAGTTCCTGCTTCCGGGGCGCTTATAGGTCAAGCGGTGCACCATCCAAGGGTAGCTGTGGAAGTTGAAGATGACGGGAGTGTCATCGGTGAAGAGGCTGGTCCATTCAGAATCAGTCAGACCGTGAGGGTGGTCGGTGGGGTGGATCAGCTTGAAGAGATCCACGACGTTGACGCAGCGAATCTTAAGTTCGGGGAAGTGCTGGAGGAGAAGGTCAATGGCGGCAATGGACTCATGAGTGCTGATATCACCACAAGAGGCCATGACTAGATCGGGGTTCTCGCCGGCGTCGGTGCTGAATTGCGGCCAGATGCCAATACCCTTGGTGCAGTGCTCAATGGCAGCGTCCATGGGGAGGTACTGCAGATGGTCTTGCTTGTCCGAGACAATAACATTGACGTAGTTGACGGAGCGGAAGCAATGGTCCATGACTACATTCTATCAGCAAGTTGTCTCCAGGGTATAGATTTCGGGGTGAACGTACCAGAGAGCAAGCAGTTGCCATCAGGGGGCAGATAGATACGCACAACTTCGGGACTCTTGTTGGCAACAACATCAAGGAAACCAGGGTCCTGGTGAGTGAAGCCATTGTGGTCCTGTCGCCAAACAACAGCTGTCAAAAGGATATTGAGAGAGGCGACCTTAGCACGCCACTCCACCTCGAGACACTTCTCAATCCACTTGCAGTGCTAAAAGATAATTAATATTGTTTTAAGTCAGTTTGTCAGGGTTAGTCTTACCTGGTTGACCATAGAGTCAATGACGTGAATGAAGGGCTCATAGCTGTTCAGCAGACCATGGCGACCACTCAAGATATATCCTTCAAGCCAACCCTCGCAAGTGTGCTCCGAAAGCATCTCCATAACACGGCCCGCCTTAGCAAGGTTACCACCATTGTCATCCTCCTCGAAGTACTCTCCCATCCAGACCTTCTTGCCTGCAGTATAAACACCACCGAGCTTGTTAGATTCTGTCTCATCAGGACCAAAAAGACGGAAGTTGGTCTGGTTCGCAGCAATGATGTCCCTTAGGAAGATAGCCATGTTAGTCATGCTGGCGTTCATAGTGACACCAGGCTTGTCGACCTTGATGGCGTAGTCCTTGAAGTTGGGCATCTTGAGGGGCTTTCGCAGCTGACCTCCATTGGCGATAGGGTTGGCGCTCATGCGACGATTTCCATCTGGGCAGAGAGCGCGGAGAGAAGGGATGGGTCTGCCCTCCTTATCGAAGAGACGATCAGGCTCGTATTGGCGCATCCATTCCTCGAGGATTTTCAGATGCTCGGGATTGGTAGCAGGGTCCGTGATGGGGACTTGATGAGCGCGCCAGAAACCAGCGAGATAGTTGTCGCCGAGCTTGCGGGGACCAGTCCAGCCCTTAGGACTTCGGAGGACAATCATGGGCCACGCAGGTCGGAATGCCTCACCACTTTCACGGGCTTGCTTCTGGAACTTGCGAATCTCAGATACACAGTGCTCGAGAGTGGCGGCCATCGCTTGGTGCATGGACTCGACATCATCACCCTCGACAAAGTACGGCTGCCAGCCATATCCGAGGAACAGGTTCTCCAGCTCCTTGTGGGAAATTCGAGCAAGAATAGTAGGGTTGTTGATCTTGTAACCATTGAGATGGAGGACGGGCAATACAGCGCCGTCCACAATAGGGTTAAGGAACTTGTTGCTGTGCCATGCGGTCGCAAGAGGGCCAGTCTCAGCCTCGCCATCGCCAACCATGGTCAGGGCAATCAAGTCGGGGTTGTCGTAGACAGTTCCGAAGGCGTGCGAGATGGAATAACCAAGCTCACCGCCCTCGTGAAGAGATCCTGGGGTTTCCGGGGTGGCATGAGAACCAATACCTCCGGGAAAAGAGAAGCTCTTGAAGAACCTCTGGAGACCCTCAAGGTCGGCAGTCTTATCGGGGTACACCTCGGAATAGACGCCTTCGAGGAAGGACTGTGAGAGGACCGCCGGAGCACCATGGCCGGGCCCAGAGATGAAGAGGGCGTTGAGGTCATACTTCTTGATGAGACGGTTGAAGTGCATGTATGTGAAAATCTGCCCAGGAGCAGAGCCAAAGTGGCCGAGCAGTCGTAATTTGAGGTGCTCAGCCTTGAGAGGTTCTCGTAGGAGAGGATTCTCCTTGAGATAGATCATGCCCAAGGACAAGTAGAGACTCGCCTTGAAAAAGTCATTGTACTGTTCAATCTCATCTTTGGACAGCGGCTGGCCCTTGACGGTGGAGCGGGCGGGACCAAAGGCCCTGATGGACTCAACTTCGGTCATTGGGGGTATGTGGTAGGATGTAATCCAAAAGCTGTCTTGAAACTTTTGGAAGAGAAGAGGGGACAGAGGAGAAAGGGAAGAGAACGAGATAGACTTCGAGTGTGCTTGGGGGAGGTTCTTATACGGAGTAACCGGGACGGGATGCCAAGGTACCGCAACTAGCGACAGAAACAGGAGTGAGAGCAGTAATCGGAGGCTTGCGGTGTAAGGAAACTCAGGCTCGGTGCGTTTACGAGAATCAAGGCAGAGGGAGGTATACGCGATTGGGATTGGACCAGATCAGGAGACGGATATGGCTGAGGCGGCTTGCTGGGTTGGGTGTACCAGTAGCCAAGCAAATAAGGCCGTGGCGTGGGGGAAGAGGGACGCAGCTACAAACACTATCACGAGAAAAGAAGACGGGCCGCAAAAGTGGCGAGCACATAAAATTTTGGTATTGAGTATCCGGGCGAAGTAAAACCGAGCGAGACATCCAGAGGCCGGGATCGATCGAACAGAGGTGGGTGGTGAAGGAGACCTGGAGGGGTGGTCTGATGTTTTCGGGGAAACATCATGGAGCATAATGGGCGGCCCACAGCGGGCGAAGCTTGCAGCGATGATGCAGCGGCATGGGCCGTGGGAACGAGCCTGGTTGGACAGAGGCGCATGGCCTGTTCAAGTCGGGCCTTAATTGGGTCCAAGGTACTCCGTACAGGTTGTTGATGAGGAGACGGAGAGAGCGAAGTTGACCGGCCGAGGGGGTACTTTGATGGCCTCGAACGGCGTCGACGGGTGGGGTGGAGACACGGTACTAGGCGGGATATCAAGGTTCAAGCTATTAAGGCAATACTCGACTCAAGAGATGACCACCTAGCATGTCGAGGTATCTCCCTATCTAGCAGCTCACTCGCATCAGTGTACTACGTATCTCCACCAACGGAATCCGGCTCTCTGCGATACACACAGTACATCACAAACACCTGATACCTTCCACCACTCAACGCGCAAGCGGCGTCATGATACTTTTCTTAGCTCACGTCAATCGCCCGCTCCCTTATCAATTCCTGGATAGCTGGAGGGGGAGTCACCTTTCACTAATCACCTCACACGGGCAGAGTTCGGCGCAAGCATCGTCTGCTACGTAGTACTGAGAGAGCAAGCTCTTTGGAGCTGTCCGAAAGGATCTCACGGTGGGCTGGAGCTCCCCGCCACAACCTGCAAGCTCCAGGTAGCTCGTACTGTTGGAGGGGCTGCATCTTCATGCATTCCTGAACCCTCGCCCAGACATGGTTCCATTGACACACTTCAGCTGCTTTTTGCCATGGCAACCTTTACCAGGTGCATGGATGAAACAAGACGTATTCTCGTCATTCCTCCCTTTTGCTACGATTCAATTGAGATCTGAACCAAATCTTGTGCAGACTCACATGAATCGAAGCTCACATGAACCAGAGCAGAATGTGATCTGTTCCATTCCGCTCCGCTCTGCCACGCGTTTCGGAGCCGATCGATCGGGGAACAGACGGAACGCCTAACCGCGAGCACTGATTGATTCTCATCAGCCTGCAAGCCGTTTGCAGCAGAGCTGACTACCCAACCCTCGGTCAATCCATGACAATGCCCTGTCCATTGAGGACGATCGCATCAGGATCCCCTCTCACCGCACGATACAAGAAAGGAAGGTTTCGTATGAGGCAAACCCGCCGGTGATATGATCGAAGATGCGATTCACCGGGGAACGAGTCGTCAGTAGCATGTGCTGTCATGGCTGCCCCTCCTTGGTAGGGATGCCATTCCTCTCAGAGGAGTTGAAGGGGTTCTTGGAGCATTCCCTGCCTCATTAGACGAACACACAGACCATGAGAATTCAGCCTTTCCGAAGACGGCCGGCGCCCTAAAACAATCTACTTCCTCTCACATGCAGAATCCGTGACAGCTCGATAACTAAGGCAGAGGAGCTGTAGCGGCTCCAGCGGGGCCCGACCGTTGAAAAGTGCCGATCCCACCTGCAACCAGAAGTGCCATGCGGAACCGAGAATGCCCATTTACCCATTCATGTAACTGCTCACTCGCATAAAACTGTAGGGTAAGTGCTAAACGTGGGAGTACTCTGTGCTGGTGGTCATGGTCTTTGCCATTTTTATACTTCCTCCACTGTTAATTCATTTGTGATAATACATTCTCTTGAGGTTTGTGATCTCGCAGTCACTAATCAAGACAATTTACTATACTATTCAATATTTCGATACTTTTGAAGCTATACCAATAGTAACGGCAACTACTTTTGCCTAAAACTCTGAAAGGAGTAATACGGAGTGTCTCAATCCTCCTTATCAGTCCTGTCGATGCGCGCGATCATCATAAGCATTTCGATACCAAGAAAGCACGCATACTCTACACTTTACTATTCTATAAAGTATGGCCTGAGTACTCTTTTGTAGCTAAGTTCATCAACTCGGTCAGCTCACGAAGGCTATGAAATCTTCTATCGCTTCGAAGATCTACTGCAGCTATAACAGAAGATCTGGTGCCTCTAATCGACCCAGCAATCGATCTGAATGACTTAAATGGCCTTCAGCTTTCAAAAACCCTCACATCCTCAATGATCACCTCTGTCATTAACGGGAGGAAAGCGAAAGCGCAAAATATCTGTATAGTATAGTAGGTTGGTATAGGCTGGAGTGCCCCGTATATCTAAATAGGAACAATGTTGAATCCAGTGTTGACATAGTTTCAAGATGAGGATGTGGTCGTGGCAGAATTTACGTGCATCGAGAATATAATGACTGGGCTGAGCAGGATGGTGGCTTAAGTCGATAGCTTCTGGTAGAATCTTCTCTTGTCGTTCTCAGCTGAACTCTGCCAGCACGCTGACTAGGAAACGTCTCATAATCTGATGAATCTAGTGCGGAATGGTGCCATCTTTTACTAGGATGGAGGTACAGTAGCACATGCATGGCCTAGATAAGCCGCTGCGCAAGGAATCGCACTTTTTAGGCCACATCAATTAGGATGAATTGAGGGTTTCTTTGTGGGACAAAACGCGGAGTTGAGATCAGAGGACCGCAGCCTGGTTCATTGAGAACTCTCGTATCACTGGAAAGTATAGCTGTTTCTGAGGAGTGTTAAATATAACTTCAACACTCTTTCTTATTGCCGGGGTAATGACTTAGACGGGGCGAATATGTTCTTGGACCCAGGGATCGAGGGCCAACCTGAAACCCCCTTCAGTGTGAGGCCGTCTTTAGAAGCAGCATTGCAACACCTCAGGAGTGAAACTCAGCCCTTCACCATTTGGGTGGATGCAATATGCATTAATAAGGATGATCTTGATGAGAGATCTCAGCGAGTCGCCATGATGTGGTAAATATACTCCAAGCGGCCTCTGTTCATGTATGGCTAGGAGACGGCAGCCCAGCCATTTCATCCGGCCTTGGGGGTAATTTGAGACACATACAACTATCCAACATGTCTCGGAGGCAACAACTGTACCTGCTCTGGGAGCAAACATTGTCACACCAGGGATGAAATCGGGGACAACACATCATTTCATGGGATGGAATGGTCTTCCACTTGCACAGAAAAATAATTCACACAGAATCAACGTGACAGCATGAGTGACTACCGCGGCATCTATTTTCCCTTGCTCATGAGCCAACTTTTTTTTTACGCCCTGGTTTACACGAACGTGGGTAATCCAAGAAGCAACCCTGGCGAGGCAGGCGTTTGTTCACTATGGCCGAGAGTTGATTGACTGGAACGAAATATTGACCATCAATCAATGGTTGACAGAGTCGACAAGCATCCTCCCCCATCTGCGAGAAAGAACTTCCATGCCTCCAATATGGACTACTCTCCGAAAGTCAAGCGCGGCTCAGGAGAAATCATTCTCAACAAGCAGCGAAAGGAACCGACCATCATGCGTCGAAAATCAAGGGATCTTGGACGTGTTCTCGATGGCATGAACCTGAAAGCAACAGACCCTAGGGACAACCTGTACGCACTGCCTCCTTTTGTGAAAGAGACTTGCGTCATGGAAGCGTTGGATAGAGCAGTCAGGCCAGACTATAAAAGGTCCACTGAGGTTGTCTTCGCGGACTTTACACGTTGGTGGATCCAACAGCACCAGTCTCTGGCAATTTTGTCTACAGTTCACAGCAGTCCCAAGCGAGCTTGGCAGCATGGCCTTTTTCTCAGGAGGTTGAGGAATCACCAGAATATCCTAGTTGGGCCCCCTTTAGACGGAGAGACCGAGATGTCTCGAGCTAATCTTGAGAGTCGTTTTAGCTTTAGATCAGCTGGGGATACGGAATCTGTATTGCCTTCGCCGGACATGTCCGATCCTTTGGTTCTCAATATTCAAGGGTTGAAGGTTGCAGAATAAATTCGATTGAGTATCCCACACTCGATATGCTTGAAAGGGAAATTTCAGAGAAAGACAATGGGGTCCGTGGCATGGAGGCAGTTTTCGGCCGTATGTTCAACACGTATGGTTGGGCGGATTCTCGCGTCCCAGAGCCGACTCGAGACCAATCCAGTTTGAGACATCGACCTGACTACCTCGACCATTTGAATGCGCACTGTCGTCAATCAGGATCTGGATTGGAGGCTGTGGGCCTTGAGCAAAATAATGAGCTCAGGCGGTATAAGGTCTTGAACATACCGTCGTGCTTCGACCGGTGCATTTTCATGGTTTCAAATAGCATGTATGGCCTCTGCCCCTGGAGGGCGAGGAAAGGTGATGAGATTGTACTCCTTCTTGGAGGAAACGTTCTTTTTTGCTTCGTCCTACAACACCACAAGGTAGTTTCAGGTTGGTCGGCGAATGCTTCTTTAGTGGAAATGGTATTATGAATGGCGATTACCTGAGAGCTGAGCAAGCTAAAGTAACATCTCCGATAACCTCTTCCATCGTTTAGTGAAGGACACAGGAGTTAGGGATAGGAAAGGTCTATTAAAGTTGGTTGCTGTAAAAATGTGGAAATCATTTCTAAGATGTAGAACTCTGAATTACGTTACTGACATGCACATGAGGCATATGACTTAATGGTTCCCCTTTAGTATCTGGGGTGAAGCGCCGCAAGTTAAACGAACAAATCCACAAAAAAATAGACAAAATCTACTAAAATTGAACTAGATTTCTGCTCTTCTAGTATTCAATCCAGCAGTCGCTATACTGCTTTGTGGGTTCATAGTCGTTGTCTTTCTAGCTTGGTATTAATGAGGAAGGACGAATCTCGCAACTATGTAGCCTTAGAACAAAACGGCTATAAATAGAAGATAAGAACTGCTTCCAAAAGAATTGAGCAGATTGCAACCCTTGAGTTAGAGACTCAACCCAAAGAAGTCCTTGCCTCGGACTGTATAGCGCAGTAGCCTTGGCGTAACCAGGACTCGTTTGTTGGACAGGCACACCACGCTTAAAAATATCGTTGTTTTGGCGTTCTACAGCTTTTGTAGGTCCGGAATGATACTAGTTCCAGTGGACTTGTGAGAATGAGTGATCAACTGCGATTCATGCTTTTGATTTTCTCTAAGAAGGGCCTCTGGACTAAGGAGAGCGAGCTCTGTATTCTTGATTGGCCGAGTTTGCGGTCCTTGGACGGCCTTCCAATGGTCAACCATAGTAATTATAGCTTCGAGTCGAATTTTGAACCCAAATCTACCCTCAAGTATGGCAATAGCCAGGCTTCGACGAAAGTACACCTGCTGGAAACGCTCGAAAACAAAGACTAAGTTGAAATGAGTCGATGTCAATGTGGTTTCTATGCAAAGCCTTTTAGTTCCGCAGAGCACCTTTTCCATAGTCACTTAATAAGATCATGGGGCCATGAATGTTAGCAGATACCAAGATTTGTCGCCTATTGAGGTGGGAATGCAATATATGCCAGTATATGGTTTCATGCTCCTCACCATACTCATACTTCCTCGTTCTTAATTTATGAAGGATAACACTTTGCCTTAATCCTTGTAATTAACATATATTCTGACTCTAAGAAAGCTTAATTTAATCCATAACCTGTTGCTTTAGAAAATATGTGGTTAGTGTTCTACCGTAGCTAGATTCATTAACTCGGCTAGCTCGCGAAGTTTATGAACTCTTTTCTGCCGCTCGGAGGATCCAGCATCATCCAAAGAATGAAGACCGCCTTTCTGTGCCAGTAGCACCTTTCTATTTTGACGGTCCACGACTGACTAAAGCTCTGGTTAGTTTTCATCTCAATCACTAAGCGTTGAGCTAGAGATTGACTTGCCTCTTCGATTGTCCCCTCTACCACGTATCGCACGACAGAAACGCTCTTTTCTTGGCCTAGACGTAGGACGCGGCCGATCGCTTGTTTCTCAATGGACGGATTCCACTGTGGTTCGAGAATATGGATCCGGCTTGCAACAGACATATTATTCAGGCTAGTTTCACAACGATGAGCCTGAGACTTTATCGTAGCACTCTACCATCTTGAGTATACAAGGAAGCTTACCCTACCGCACCAGTTCCTTGAGTAATCAAAAGGACCCTGATTGAAGAGTCTTCATAGAATTGCTGCAGTACTTTCTTGCGAAGGGCTGCATTCATAGTCCCGTCAACGCGGCAATAAGTGATCTTGTTTTCATCGAAAAGTCGGCCAACAAGGTCCAAACTGCGTCTCCAGTAGGAAAAGACGATGCTGTCATGTCTATTAGCGGTATGAAATATTTCACTTGGCCGAAAATAAAACCTCTTTTCTTCGCTATAATGCTCCTTGATATCGGCGAGTAAGACCATGAGCTTGGATGGGTATGTAAATCGACCGGACGTAAGGGGTTCTTCTTGAGGGTTTTCTGACGAGGGTTTCTGCTCTTGGTCTTGGAAATGGTCAGTGGTTCCGAGAAAAGTGCGGGAAGGTTGCCTATAGATCAATTCTAACCTGCTGGTATCGACGTTCTGGACATGCATTCATGACACAGAAGACGATCTAAAAGACGCACCTTGTTCGCCGTGTAGTTTGCGATCTGCGAAGGTATGTCATTGGCACACTCCACGCAGACTGTCTCACCACCATTTTGCTGTAGCAAGCTGGAAACCTCATCTGGCTGGGATTTTGCGAAGAAGTTTCCAACGGTCAATGCCGAGTTGACGCCAGTGTTGCAAAATATCCGTAGCAAGAGAATGGCAGTAAGAACTACTTTGGCCCCGCCCTTTGCTCTTCGTGAGCTTACCGCAGCGTTGATGCGTTCTTTGCAGACAGCTTCCCAAGTTTGCATATTCCAGCCGTTCCGACTCTGATAAGGATGGCTTGTGTACCTGGAAAGAAACTCCTAGTTCGGGTAGTATAGAAAAACTCCTTCTCAGGCATATAGACGTGAGAAGAACCCGAAGATTGTGATAGTTTGGCCCACGAATGGACCCTGGAGTGCTTGTTCCAGCAACGAACTTTCGAAATATAGACGAATCGGCGAGAATTGGCATGCGGAGAAACCGGACTAAGGCTTCTAGGTCCTCTAATGAGTTCTGGATGGGGGTTCCGCTCATACACCAGCGTATCTCAGCTGAAAGACTCATCGCTGCCTTGAAAGTCTTTGTTGACGAGTTTCGGATAACGTGAGCTATCATGATCTTAGCGAGATTCCACGCAGCTATGGTCTTCCGTGTACAGATAACTGACCTTCATCCAGGACAAGTCGATGCCAGTGGAAACGATTCAGAGCGCCTCCTCCATTCCCGAAATCTGTTGCTATGGTGCCGTAAGTTGAGAGCACGATATCGTATGGCAAGGGTGATGCCGTGTTGAGGCTTCTGGTTGACCCATGATATTTGTAGTACGCCAAGCTTCCAGGGAGAACATGCCTTCAAGGGTATTAGTGAGAGAGGATACGAGGCTTGTCACTTTCTGGGATCGTACTTCTGAAGCTGTTCAATCCAGCCATCTAGGATCACTACAACTGATTAGGGACTCATCTGGATACTCTCGGCAACGTCAAAGCCTACTGACATGGAGAAGGGACAATGATCAGTGTTGACTTCACTGGAATTTTTTCAGCAATATGGATAATTTCACTGTTCTGCGACATCTCGTTAGCGTAGCTTTCGGCGTGCGAGACACTGGACGCAATGGCAGCAATCATTGTTAAGGATTTTCCCAGCCCCATGTCATCAGCAAGTATCCCCCCCAATATATCATCGGGAACGTGATGTTTGGTACCGGTGATTCTATGGCGGTAGCTAACTGCGAGTGAGTACTGACATTAATTCCATGCATGCTAAGAGCGTTACTCACCAGGGGCGATTTCGGATAGAGCTGTCATCTGTCCAGAGACTCCCCGGCTTTAAGATACTTCCTGGCTTCATGATATATGGAGTTTCTCTATGTATAATGAAATCGACTCCTTCTAACTGATGGCTACAGTATTGAGCCCCTTGTTAGTGCTGCAGCATGATGTTACCCGCTTACGAGCTCACCTTCTCAAGGTCGTCTGAATCCGGTCGTCTGCTTGCGCCTTCTTCAGGTAGGCTTGCTTAGGAATATCATCCATAACGAAAGAGATGTCCGCCGGCCCATAGCTTATGGGTTCCTCGGCGTCGTCATGTACATTCTCGCTATCAAGCATCTCAAATGAGATTGGTGGTAACACTGTTCCATTTGGAAGCGAGGAACTCAACCAACTTAGGTAGTGCGGATTTTCATATGTAACATCGTGGAAGGAAGGTGAGGGATGTTGCAAAAATAGACGATATCGTGATAGCTCCTTGCCAACGCTGTCTGCCTCTATACGAATCACAAACACGTGTATGTTGATCTGGCAGCGAAGATTGGAAGTTCTCGTCTTTGCGGCCTCCAAGTTATCAAGTATTATTTTCTTAAGGTCTTCGCGGGGAATCAAACCCTTGTACTCAACGCTTGTAGCTGTCGACTTGACACACTCGAGGGTGAGATGAGTCTTTTTGTTCAAGGTGGCAATGGAGCAGCCATCTTCAGATCGTAGCTCACAGTAACCCTCGCTAATGACGAGATTCAGACACACGAAAACCTCGCCGCCTCTTTCGACTTGTTCAAAGGCGGTTGACGCCAGAGACTGGATGCGATTGAATTGGACTTGGATGTCCTTCAACTGTGGAGCTGATGTCAATGGCCTGAGACTAATAATGATCTTAGATTGAGTGGAATTTTGATGATTTCACCATTCCGAAAGAAATCCTCTGTTGCTGACAAGGTTCACCGATCTGGGATCCCAGGTGGGTAAGGGAACAAGCTACCAGACGGCAGTGCTAGAGAGTGCGGGAGGTAAGCGCCACCGCCTCGCTTACTGCTACACGATTCACTATACTGAACACCATCTCTATGTTCAGTGAACCGCCGCTTAGATGAGATCGGGTGAGGCATGAATTAGCAGTAGGTAGTCTCGAAGGCCCACTATGTTCTGTTACCGATTGAGGTCAAGGCCCCGCTAAGGTCGTTCGATTTGATAGGGAATATTCTAGAGGGTACTCCGTATGCGTTTTCAACATCTCTACCCTCGGTAATTAGTTCTTGCGCTCCAAACATCGCATCCCCACCAATCCGCCTCTGCGCTAAAAGGGAGGATTGTCTTGGCGACCTTTTTTGACGTATGGTCGGATAATCTCTTGGCATTTATGTTGTGATTCCTTTTCATTGGTATATTTCCTGTCATGCATGAGGTCGTGCATTAGCAGAAATAACCCCTAATATCTATTTACCATGCCTAAACTGCTGGTACCTCTGTTACCGTATTGACAAAGATGATTAACGCTAACTCATCTGCCTGCTTGTAGGCACCGCCGTTGGAATGAGAATCATACAACAGGCAACGTTCTCCACGTGACGGGTACGAACCTAGGAGTAGAGCTCTTGCCTCACGTGCCAGATTCTAGATGATGTTGAGTGTATCCCGACCAACCTTACCAACCTTACCAACCCAATAAGAAAAATACAACAATTCAAGTTAGGTAAGAAATAAGTCCCGCATTTGATGTGGTAAATAATGCTGACAACTGACCTACCATTTCTTTCCACTTCACTACTACCTGCAAAAGTCCACCGAGAATTCTACGGATTTTAAGCTAGCGAAGGAGGATATTGAAGAACGGAACATATGCTAGAGCGCTAAAAGTCTTGACAAGCTTACTTGAGTCATCATTCAAATGCTCTAGTGAGTCTATAGTTGGGTGAGTTCCTTCTGGTGTTCCGAGTTTTCCCTGTACCAGCATGCTTACCAAGGTAAGTCGATGTGAGTCGTATAAAATCACGAGGAATGGTGAAGATAACGAGCTCCATAACTTAGGGCTTATCTGAGCTATACACCACTCATTGAGAATATCAAGATCTACTTATATGAATGAGTTTATTTCCTCTACGGTGCCTTTCAATCGCAAATCTATACCTAGCGATTTATTGACGCATATATTTGACACATGTAAGCTATAACTCCTGTCTAAGCCCATGTTGTAGTGGTTAGAGGACATTATTGTCGTAGAATAGGCGCACAGTAGAAATCCGCTCCAAAATCTCCGATCTTGTCATTTGCTTAGGTAGCTGAAGTCTCGTCAAGTTCGCAAAGCTCCAAGAATTTTTCGAACGATGGCAAGAGCTTCCCAGCAGCGATTAATGCGTCTGTGTTCGAACCGGACTGATTGGAAAAGATGTTTTGCCCACTAGCCTGGGCTTCCTGCAGCCTTTGTAGCATCAATGCTCGAATACACTTGCGACCTATCTTGCTCTTGAAATGATTGGCAAGAATATCTGCCCTAGAGAATGAGGCATCGCAGCCCCACGTAGACCCGTCCTTGAGTTTCCCTGCGCATCTAAATTCTCGGTCACCATGTACTAGCTCGTGACGATCACAGTCGTACTTCCGTGTGAACTCTCTCCCGCAGACCGTACATTCAAAAGGCTTCTGATCCGCGTGCGTTCTCAGGTGAGTGTTCAAGTTATGACGCCTGGTATATACTTTCGAACACTGGTCGCAGTAAAACTTCGCCTCGCTGTTCGTTAACTGGAGCGATCTCCGCCGTTTGGACGAGTCTGGGAACTCCGAGTCTGGGAACTCCGATTCATCAAAATTGTTGATACCGTGAAAGCTGAACATATGTCTCTTCAACTCAATCTCCGTTGCGCAGCCGAAGGATGCGACATAGCAACCGATAACAACGCAATGAAACGGGCGATCATGCTTCGAGACATGAAGCTCCCGTTGCTTTGCAGTGGCAAACCCGTGGTGATAGTAGTAGCAATTTACGCGAGGACATTTGAACCAATTTGAGCCGTAGAATCGTTTCATGTTCCGCATTTGAGGTTCGGAAAGAGGCTCAGACCATATGGACTCTAGAACACTTCTGGACTTATTGGTGACTTGCCATATATTCAACGCTTCGTTTGCAGTCGGGCCTTGACCACTTTCGCTGGTTTGCTTGCAATACCAAGCAACGGCCTGTAGCAATTCGTGGTGAATTTTGGATTCCCGCATTGGAGCTAGAGTACCTTCAAGCTTCTGGGAAATTTGTAGTCGCTTCGAAGTGGATGACTGGTAAGTCTCGACAAATGTCTCCAAGGTCTCTTGAAGTTCATTCAGTCTGTCTCCAGGCTCAAGCTTGGATACCCCGGCCTGTAGATGCATTCCCCAACAAGCAGAGGCGTAGTCGTAAAACGCGTGAGATCCATTTCGTATATCGGCGGCCACGTCCTCATCACTCCGATGCATATCGAACTGGGAAAATGTTAATAAGCGAGACTGAGCATGGTGAGGGAGTATTCTGGATCCTGGGCCTGTATTTCCTGACTTCTAAGGAGATACCTATGTCTCAAAGGTTAGTGTTTATTCACTGGCGCTATAGTGCTAGGAACGTACCCTCGAGCGGTGCCATGAACAAGCTCCACGGTACCATCGGGCTGCGTTTCAACAAGCGCCGCGAAAAGCTCTTTCGGAGAATCTTGTAGCTCATTGTTATAGTCGACACAATCCTGATCCATGTCAATACATATAGCTGCCTGGATCTCCCTCCAACGAAGTGGTCTCTTAGCGCAAATAACCCATCCTAGAACTTGCCACATATACGTTGCAAGAAAATCGCCTTTCGAGTCGAAGATTCGGTGGATAATTCGCGAATACCTATGCCATGCCATGTTAGCATCTTGAGAATAAAATCATGAAGACACGTACACGTCATCGAGCTCGACTGGGAATTTCTCAGGCTGAATCTGTTTAAGCAGCTCAGCTCGGTGTGGCAGATTGTAGAGGTATTCTGCCATCAACTTGGCAAAAATAAACATGCCTAATCATGGTAGTTAGAAGCATAGTATCGCTCGCAATAGTTGAGACAAACCTTGTGACCTTGCTAAGAGGATGTTGGTAAGATGCTCGTCTTTTGATCGTAAAGGTCCAAATCTGGTCTCTATTCGCTTATGCCATGAAGTAGCAAAGTCTTTGAGATCTCCCTTGTTCTCAGAGGAAGTAACCCTGATGGTGGGGATTCCAGAGATAGCATCATCTTGGCTCACAAAAAGACATCTTATGGAGTCCATTTGCTCCGAGGGAAGATCTTCCACGAGATTCTGAAGCCAGGTAGCGATCTCATTGCCCTCATTCCGACCACATTCATCAAGACCATCGATGATGACATACGCTTTAGTACAATTACCTAGAGCTATGTGAAGCATCTCTTTTGCGGTAGGAGTCGATTTCAACACTGCGTCATGACTCAACGAGGCCTGCTCGTGAAAATTGGGTAACAGGTGAGGGCGCTGAGCGAGTAGCTGGGATAAGAGCGATCTCGCAATTGCACTAAACGAGTTTCGTGATTCGTTGCCATATTTGCAAAAGAAGAACGAGACAGTGGAGTCGTTGACCGAACGGGCTGTATCTCGGACTGCATCTATGACCACTGATGCAAGGACGGTTTTGCCTAATTGAGCTATAAGCTACGTTCATATCAGGATGAACGAGTTTGAAGACGCCAGTACCTGCCCCGGGGATCCCACTCAGCCAGAGGAGTGGCGATGAGGAAAATTCAGGATTCAACCATGTCTGGAGCTTTTCATGCTCTAGGAGCCACCGACCTGAGCTGGAACAGATGGACCTCGTGTTTCGGTGGCGATCTTGTTCCTCATCACAGAGATAAGGGGATAGCCATTGCCGAACCTTTGCGAGTCGTTCATCGTCTTGAGCAAGTCTTTCCTTTATTGAGGTGTTGATTGCACTCTGTCGTTGATTCAGAATCTCTTCAAATTCTGGCATGGCCATTGGATTCTCGACTAGACGCCTATGTCGACGCATGTTCTGTTTAATGCAATCAATTTTTGACTGATTGCTTCGCCAGAATGCCATGAATATGCGATTCCAGTCTGTACCCAGCGTTAGCTCACAGTGGTCGCCACAACCCAAGTACTAGTGACCTGCCTCGTTCCTTAAAGAGGCGGATTGCTTCACCATAAAACTCCAAAATATCGTCATACATCATGAGTAGAACCTCCATATAGTAAGGCTTCGATGCGAATAGCTGGTGCGAGTTTGCAAGACGAGGCATCAACTCTCCAACCTCCTGAAATGCATCAAGGATCGAATGGAATGCATCTGGCAGCGTTGAGGCTATCTAAAAGTTGACAAGAAGAGTTAAACGAATACGTGGTCACAACAGTTGCTTCCAAATACTTACCCTGATTATGTATTTTATAGAACCCTGTGTTATTTTGTCAGTACCGGTATAGCCGACATACTTGAGTTCAGAAGGACGACTTACCCAGATGAAAGGCTCAATGCATGGCGATCCAATGATGCCCTTGATGATCGTCACGTAATGTAATGTGGACTCCAAGAAAGTGCCGAGTCTATTCAAGTTTTGTATACCTTCGCGGCTTTTTTCTTGTTTCTCTTGCATAGCCCCAAGGAAGCTGCGAAGGTCGTCAAGGCTTGCTACCTCGAACTCTGCTTCTTCATCCCTCGTGAGGTTTGTAGCTTGTTTGAACTTTTCTGTCGACACTACACATTCATGTTAATTTCATGAAACCCATAGTTGATTATTTAACCTTACTGACCCTTGAGCAAATCTACTAGGGTGTCCTGAGATGCTTGTTCCTGTGGGAATGTCGACGTGGTCTCTCGCTGTCTCCCGAAATTTCTAGACCGAGCATGCATACTGTTCTCATCCTGCAAAGACGCAAATATACCTGAAATCTTCGAAATAATGACATCGCAAAGAGGTGACCCTCTGGCGAATTTCACCATATCAGAGTGCGTCTCGTTTATGGGGAACGTGACGGACGAGTTGGATTGTATCAATCTGCAAGTTGCTGATGCTGGACTCACTAAGATCGCTGGTTTTCCATTTCGATCGATCTTTCCGTCTGGAAGTCGCTGTTCCGACCTGAAGTTAGATGGGGCCTCATAACGTGTTTATGACATACCCTAATAGTGGGCGACTGTGAGGTTTCATACGCCCAAAAGCACCGTACAGTGTCCGTGATACAGATATCCTCGAAGGACTTGTTGAGTTCATTGAGGTAGTGAGATCCGCGAGCAAGGTCATCAACAAGATCCTGATTGGGGTTATTGCCAACAACAGTGTGGAAATGCTGTTGTTCCATTCCCAGGTTGGGAACACCAAAGAAGACTACACCTTTGATGACGCCAAAAAGCCTCTTATACGCCGCGCCCTTCGCGATTCGAAATAAAGCCTCTTTGAGAACAATCCCACCAAGACTATGTGCAAGAAAGACGGTAGGTTTTGCAGCTGAATCGTTCCAGCCGTATGTCTCAAGCTGAGTGATGAGTGCCGTTGCAAGATCTGGAATGGACTGAAAAGACAGACTGTCGTGGAGTTTCGTGTCATAGCCGTAAATCAATGCTCTAGTACCTGGTAACGCTGATGAAAGCTCATCACGGATCCACATGTAAGTTTTGTTGCCTGCCTTTGGTTGCCATGAACCGAAAGGATGGCTAGCTAGGCCAGAAATAGCCAAACAACTATTTTGTCAGTTAGGTATGGCTTTTGGGGAGTGGGAATTTACTCTGAGGTATGTTTCGATGGCTCGACATCATTTAGAGGTGTAATGCCTAAGAAATGTGTATCTAGGATGAAAGCATCGGCAGTCTCGTACGCATTGGCATGAACCAACCAATGATTCCCACCTGAGTCGATGAGAGAGGGCGTGCTGCTGAACATCAAAGTCGCCACTTTGAAACGAGCAGGAACCCCAACATCCAATGCATTGGCTAGCGAGAAGACTCGAATTTGGTCTGTGGAGATATCGGCAAGTCTGTCACTCAACAAGGTAGCCACAGCTTGCCGACTTGTTACTGTGGACGGCAATCCACTCAGTCGAAAGACGGTTGTAGACCAATCGCGCCGGGTGTCTGCCATAACAGCAACGATGAAAAAAGCAGCATAGGACGTAGAGGCGGTTCGCGCTGGGATTGATGAGCCGCCGCTTGGATTGGACAGAGAAGGAGGAAGAAATTGATTGTGCCGCGCAGCTGAAGGATTTTGGGATTAGTGGCTTCGACAGCCTCGCCCAGGACCAACGCGCGGATTATCACACGTTTGCCTAAGAATATGCGGTTGGTGCAACCACAATGGAAACACGACTTCAAGATTAGCATCGAGAACGCCGTGCCGTGCAACAATGCAACGCCAATTGCATATTAGGGCTGACCAATTCTTAACCACCGTCTTATCTTGCGCTGCATCTTGTGCTATAACCATAGACAGCACAAATGAGAAACCTCGAAGGAACTTATCATTCAGCCTTACTTGCTGATCACCAACACGCATTACGTCTTTACGGCCACAAGTGCGTTGTAGTCTAGGTTCTCTATATAGCAACCAGATCCCCGTGAGAAGTATTGGTTTCTACAATACTGGAATACGTAATGTTTCTAATAAGAGTAAGATTCCGCGATATATGTCGTTTGCCTAGGAGAATAGCAAGCGTTCACTGTGGTGAGGGTTGGGGAGTGTCGATGAACAGGGGTCAAGTGAGTGGATTCTAGGTAGTTTTAGGCCTAGAACAAGGACGCCACGCGAGTTTTTCACTAGGCAAAGTGAGAATCACTTTCAAGCTACATGGATTCCAGAAGCTAAAGTCATTTAAGGAGGTGATGTTGTTCAATACAGATGTCAGAGATATGACTCTGGTGCTTAAAATCGGTCGTCCGACGTGAGGTCGACACAAGCTCTGCGAGTACCGTAGACACATTGCTTTGTTAGTTTGAACCTGTTGCAGGTGCAGCTTTATCGATTGGATCGCATTTCAACCGTATCTGCAATTACTACTAGTAGTTCAGATGAGCACCTTGATGGCGGCATATCATCGTACATATCACAAGGCCATTCTAAAATCACCTGATTGGCATCATTAACAGACGATAAACTTAGGCCTGGACATAGCATTCTCCCCCCACGATTCATCAGCAGATGATCCCGCTCAATATCTCCTCTAATCAGACAACACCACTTCCACGACCCTGACGTAACACCCCCCCTCACCATCAACATACATATAAGCTTTAACGGTGCGACGCCCACGATAGCCACTCTTCGTTCCAAAGAACCCCGCCTTCTTAACTGACTGCAAAGAGTGAGCTTGAGCATGCTTTCAAAATTGATAATATTCGGCGCTGCGAATGCGCATCGGCCTGAGACGCCAAAGCCGGATCCGCCGATACCTACAGAGCCCGATTCCGGTGAGGGCGACGGGATCACGGACTATTATCGGGGTTAATTGGGATTGATTCGGAATGATTTGGGAGGCGTGAGATGGTGATCCTGATGGTATGTGCTCAAGAAACGGAGTTGCGACATGACTGAGATAAGCAGAAAGAATGGCACAAAATCGAACACAGGCTATGGCATGACGATGGGAGTAAACGGCAACATGATGCTACATGAACGACCTCATATTTATTTCAATTTTCTTCAGGACTTCGATTCGAGCGAGATTGTTTTACTACCTTTCCACTGGAGTCCTTGGAATATAGGGCGAGACCACCAAGTGCTCCACTGGCTGAACACTGCCGCAAGCTGCGCTTCTTGTACTGTACTTCGACTTATTCAGAAAACATGATATTCAAAGCTCATTAAAATTGACATATGAGAGCTTCAATGAGAATTACACGTAATATAAACCTGGAATAGAATCATTGATCGAGATAAAGATAAGACCGAGAATGGAAATGAAATCTAGGGTCTTCGGGACTGCCGCCGCAGGACATCATAACGGCTCCACACCGGGGATGGCAATCCCGTGTCCCTCATTGGCCATGGAGTTCCTTCACTTCATTCACGTCATCAGTTAACGGCATCAACGGCAAGTAAGGACGGAAACGACGGATCGATATAAGCTTGAATCCCTCCTGTTGAATTTAAACTCGTTCATAATCGTTCTATTAAGATCGAGACATAAGGGGACCAAAATTTCGACCTTAAAGCCAGTCGTGCAACACGGATTAAAACACTACCTACATCCTCCTCGCCCTCTATCAACAACTATACACTCCTTCACGATGAGCAATCCCCCTAACCCAGCCGCTGGCAATGACTCATTATCAGCCGAGGCTCTTGCCTTCGCTGGGCGGATGTATGACTCGGCCAGGACAGGTGACTTGCCCATTTTTCAACAAGCACTCCCTGCTGGACTACCACCAAATATGACGAATGAAAAGGGCGATACTTTGGTATGATTATTACCTTTATGCTTGGATGAAGGGTTTTCTATGGGAGTACTGACTAACTGGCCCGGGATAGCTCATGCTTGCCGCCTACCATGGCCACGCGGAATTAGTAAAGCTCCTCATCCAACACGGAGGTGACCCAAATCGCCTCAACGATAGGGGTCAAAGTCCGCTGGCCGGTGCAGTTTTCAAGAAGGAAGATGATGTAATAGAAGTACGTTCATTTTACTTGACACAATGAAAAGCTGGCTAACAAGAAGGAAGGCGTTGTTAGAGGGTGGTGCAGATCCAGATTATGGCCAGCCAAATGCGATGCAGTGTGTCGCCATGTTTAGCCAGGAGGATACGTGGAAGGCCAAGTTCGAAGCTGCGCCGGGGCGGGGAAAGGGACAACCACCTGCGCCACGGTAGTCTTGGGGAATGTTGATGGAGCTGTGCAGAAGAAACACGAAGATGGATTGGTGACGAAGAGTTCACATACGCTTCTGACCCAGCATCTCCGACAATAAGAAGAAATCCACTTTTTAATTACGACTAAAATTAGGCTCAAGAGTCTGAATACAGTTAATGACTTGTGAGCCTACCTATCGGAGATGCCCTATGGTATAGACTTACTATAACACAGGGTCCTGCGGATGGAGTGTTGGAAGGTAAATCCAATAAAACCCCAAACTGTAAACATCTTCTCCTGGATGCATATCCGCCCCTCCTCACGAAGATATCCCCGCGGGACATTAATTCATTGGGCTTAACTCGACCAACAAAAGCTATTGTATTTCCTTGGAATCCATGTTTAAGAGCATACCGCATAGGTGAGGAGCTCAACTGCAAATTCCTTATTCACCGTTGTGTATAAAGTGATTAGTTCCCCGACATGCGTCTTACATGCTTAACCATGGGGATGAGATAAGATATTTCACGCGCTATAATTTGCCAGGTTACAAACATATCGGAGATTCAGAGAGAGTTTTCCCAACTCAACGATCCACCCGCGATCAATAAAGGACTATTAAAAGCGGTGACAAACAGAAGGACACATCGACCGGAAAAGGTCGTTCGATACCCAAAAATGCAAAAAATCAAGTTTGTAATTAACTTGGCCTCATCATACACAGTTACGGTGCAGACTGTGAATTTCGATTAAACGAGGTATATTGGTGGCAAAATAAGGAGTGAACAATGTCTCAAACTGGTAAATTAAAGAAAGTGAATTGATTCAAACTCTTTTGCTGTCTTTACCCGCGGATAATACAAATGGTGAAGTTAGTGACCGGTATTTGACCTGTAGGTTGTAGATGGATGGAAGAGGATGGATGCTGAGAGTGCCCGTGGAGCACTACGTACCCCTGATTTCTTAGTGGTCCGTGCACGAAGGGGGGCAACACCATGAGAAAGAAGGCTGCCACAATTTTTTGGAAGCTCGACAGCTCCCACCTCGAAACGACGACAGCCGCAACCTCCAAACCGCCGCTCCTCGAGAACCTCTGCCTCTACCAACCAAACGAACGTCTCGAGCGCTAGATTCGTCTCTTTACAAGCCAAAATGTCGTTCGGAGGCCAAACCCCGACGATCATCGTCCTCAAAGAAGGTCCGTTACCCCACCGCCGCCTAATCAATTTCACGAACCTCCCGCTGATGATGCGATCCTTTAGGGACCGATACATCCCAGGGCAAGGGACAGATTGTCTCCAACATTAATGCGTGTCTGGCTGTTCAGGCGACGATAAAGTCTACTCTAGGTCCCTATGGCGGTGACTTGTTGATGGTGGATGAGAATGGAAGGCAGACGATTACCAACGATGGCGCAACCGTCATGAAGGTTCGCGGCGAGCACAACGTGTGTTTTGACTTGGAGAGAGACTGACTTGAGTAGCTCCTGGATATCGTCCACCCCGCAGCCCGAATTCTCGTCGATATTGCCCGATCGCAAGACGCCGAAGTTGGCGACGGTACCACCTCCGTCGTTGTCCTGGCTGGTGAGATCCTGAAGGAGGTCAAGGAGCACGTTGAGCAGGGCGTAAGCTCGCAAGTGATCATCAAGGGTCTACGAAGAGCGTCACAGATGGCCGTGAACAAGATCAAAGAGATCGCAGTTAGCACCGAGGAGGGCAACCAACGGGAGACTTTGACAAAACTGGCAGGCACTGCCATGACCAGCAAGCTGATTAAGCGGAATACTCAGTTTTTCACACAGAGTGGGTTTCATCCTCTATCATGGACAAAGATCAGGCTGACAAGATGTAGTGGTTGTCGACGCCGTGCTGTCGCTCGATCAAGACGACCTGAACGAGAAGTTGATCGGCATCAAGAAGATTCCCGGAGGCTCGTTAACCGAATCCATGTTCATTAACGGCGTTGCCTTCAAGAAGACCTTTTCCTACGCCGGTTTCGAGCAACAACCAAAGTCCTTCGTCAAGCCTAAGATCGTGTGCTTAAACGTTGAGTTGGAGTTGAAGGCTGAGAAGGACAACGCCGAAGTTCGCGTCGAGCAGGTGTCAGAATACCAGGCTATCGTCGATGCGGAGTGGCAGATTATTTATAAGAAGTTGGAGGCTGTTTACAAGACGGGTGCCAAGGTTGTCTTGAGTAAGCTACCTATTGGAGATCTGGCTACCCAGTACTTCGCCGACCGAGATATCTTCTGCGCTGGTCGCGTCGCTGCCGAGGATCTGGAGCGTGTGGTGCAAGCCACTGGCGCTGTCATCCAGTCGACATGCTCTGATATTCTCCCCGAGCACTTGGGAACCTGCGGTTCATTCGACGAGCGCCAGATTGGAGGCGAGCGATTCAACTTCTTCGAGGACTGCCCCGAGGCCAAGACCTGCACGTTGGTCCTTCGCGGCGGTGCTGAACAGTTCATCGCCGAGGTGGAGCGATCTCTTCACGACGCCATCATGATTGTCAAGCGAGCAATCAAGAATCGAACCATCGTCGGTGGCGGCGGTGCTGCTGAAATGGAGGTCTCGGCTTACCTCCACGGGTTCGCCGATAAGAACATCCCCCACAAGCAACAAGCCATCATCAAGTCGTTTGCAAAGGCCCTTGAGATCATCCCCCGCCAGCTGTGCGACAACGCCGGCTTTGATGCTACAGACATCCTCAACAAGCTCCGAGTAGAGCACCGAAAGGGCAGAACTTGGGCAGGTGTCGACTTCAACAATGAGGGTGTCGCGGACATGATGGAGCGGTTTGTGTGGGAGCCTGCGCTAGTCAAGGTTAATGCTATCCAGGCTGCTACTGAGGCCAGTTGCTTGATCCTCAGTGTCGATGAGACTATCCAGAACGAGGAGAGCGCGAAGCCCCAGGCACCGGGCCAGTTGCCTCCTGGCGCGGCACAGCGGGCGTTGCGAGGACGGGGACGTGGTATGCCGAGGAGGTAAAAAGGGGTGACTTGAATATGTGAGGGAGGCTTGAGGATCTGTATGATACCTAGACTTACTTGACCTCTAGACATTGAATGACCTCCGTCTGAAGTGGCAGCATAGAGCTGGCATAATAATTACTTTAGCCCCTTAATATTGAAGTGAATGTCCCTGTACTCTCCGTATTTGATCTCCACGACTTTTTAGAAGCCTTGGAATCACGGATAGGTTGAAACTAATCAGCAACGAAAACAGCGTAGATCTATACTTATGATTATATTTTTGTTTTTTTTTAACGTAGCGAAAATAGCCAATGCTCATGCTGATGCTTTCCAAACTCGATCAACGCTAAGACGATATCCAACCTTCACCGCCTACAGTGCTCCTCAGGCTCCTAACCAGCTGCCCCTCCAAACCCCATATCATACTCCTTCCCCTCCAATCGCCCAACCTGCCCCATACTCACATCCACATCATCATCACCCTGCTCAATCAACATCTCCAAATCCCGATCCACCGCATCGCTCTCCCCCTCCGTCGCATTCAGCAGCGCCTGGAAGTCCGCGGGCGAGTGGTAATGGTCAAAGGGTAAGTCGTGATGCGCGTCGGGGGATTGGTTGATGATTTGCGGGTCGATGGGCTGGTAGACTGCGTCGTGGTGTGAGGGCGGGTCTTGGAGCATGGGGTTGTGATGATGGTGTGTATGATGTGTATGGTGCGGGTGGTGATGGAGGCTGTGGTGTTGTTGGTGAAGGGTTTGGTCGATAGGGGAGGCCTGGAGAGTTGTATGCGAGGGAGAAATGACGGTGATGTCGGCCGGATTGGCGTATGGACTCGGGCTTTGACTTGGACTCGGTTGTGAGAGTGTCGGCATGATATTGTGGCTCTGCTGACTCTGTTGGTTCTGCAAGGCCAACACCCTCCCAGCGGCACCAGCAGCAGCCACCTGCATCTGCTCCCTCCCACCCCCGTTCCCCTTCCTCGCGCCCCCGGGATTCGGCGTCTTCCCCAGCTCCTTACACTCGGCACAGCTGCGAATCACGTCGCTCACCGTCTCCTTGATGCGACTCCAGTGGTACCGCTCCGCAATCGTCGCCGTCGTCTTGTTGATGCCGCCGTGCTGCTGCACGTGCACGCTCCGCGCAATGTCGAACTGCCGCGCCGGGTCGCTGATGACCTCCTTGTCCTTGAGCATCAGCTTGTCGCCGTCGAGCAGCTTATAGTGCGTCGCCGCGCTGCGGAGCCTGCTTTTCTCGGCGCGGTCAGCGCCGTTCGGGTATTTGCCGTATTTGAGGTAGAACTTGATCTTGTCGAAACGCTCTTCACTCACGAGTTCCTCGCTTTCGCCGGGCGCGAGGTCGCGCCCGTAGATGATGGCGTCGATGAGCTGGTCGGGGTAGCTTTTGAGGTTGCCACAGCCCTTGACGCGGCCGATGCGCTTGAAGCCCAGGGCGTCCCAGATCTTGCAGCTCGCTACGTTGGTCTCGTAGACGAGGTTAAACACACTGTACGTATACCCTAGTCGCGGCGCCCAGTCTAGGTAGGTCTCGCCCATCAGACGGCCGACGCCGCGGTTACGTGAGGCGTCGGTGACGAGAAAGCCGGCGTTGCACACGTGGCTGCTGCGGCCGGGGTAGTTGGGCTTGATGTAGAAGCTGCCGAGACACTCCTTGGACCAGTCCTTGCCCTCGACAACATCCTCGGCGCGCTCGACGTTACCCAGGAGCATGATGGCGCCAAAGTTCTGGAACCAGTAAGTAGCAAAGTTGTCAGCAGGGAACGGGTCCATCATGGGGTAGGTGTCGCCGCCCTCAATCTCCTTGTTGAGCTGGTCGCAGAGATACACGAGCAGCGATGCGGGGACCTGGAGGCGGCTGGCGAACGGGATAATGGTAGCTACGGTCTGCCGGTCCCGGAGGACGACCTGTCGTGGCACGATGTCCGCCGGGAAGCCGGGGTTGTTCGGGTCCGGGAACGGAGGTGCGCCGGAGACTCGGTGGATAGTGGGGCTGGCCGGGTCGTCCAGTATGGCCGGCATCTTGACGGGAATCTCAGGCCTCTCGACTGGCAGCGAGGAATTGATTGCACGGAGAGATAAATTGAGCTGTCCATGATGACGGTCAGTCACTCAATCTCAAACATATCCAAAAACACCATCCATAAGCCCACTGCTCCAAGCCTCCACCACCGTCTATCTTTTTTTCTACATCCTAAACAACTCCCCCTTTTCTATATCACGGGGATGCGCGGAATAGGCATACCGAATAACGGAGCAAGGATGGCGGCGCAGCCCACGGGTGCAGCTAAGACGCACGCGCCCGAAACGGCAGGGTACGAACAAACAAGTAAACAGTGTCCGTATGCACAATGACAATGTCGCCTTCGGGGTGCCAGCGGCGCTGTGCTGAAATGTTCGTCGTGAGAAGTCCTGCTTGGTGAGGGGAAATGCGCAGGGCGAAGTTTACAGCCCGGCTTTTGCGCTCTGGATCTTGGCTTCACGAGAGGCCGAACGAGCTCCGAAGGGGGGTGATAGTTTATCCGATCCTAGCATCCCTTCTAAACGCTGATGCTTAAGGTAAAGCTTAGAGGTTAATAAGAGGTTGACAGGACAGGAAAGGGGACAGTTGATATGAACTTATTCTTCCTAAATGAGGTATTCCAAACTCGAGTATGTTCACATCAGCTTACAGCTCTTCTACATGCTTGGGTTTTATTATACATCTCGGTATTGTACAAGTTCCATTTTCCTACTCCTTCTTCCCAGTTCCCTTAATCTCCGCCTCGATCGCCTCTGCGTTCGCCTTGAGATTATCCATCGCGACCTCAATGCTGGCCAGAGTCGGTTGATGAGATCCTCGAGGCTGTCGCACAGACTTAATTTCTCGTTCAATCGACTGTGACGTCTTCTTGAGATCCGTCAACTGCTGCTCAATGTGTTCCAAGGTCACATCGGGCTCCTTCGACAGTGTCGTAGTCTTAGCAACGGCCTCCTTGGCACCCTCAAGTGCGGTTTCGCCCATCATGTCCAGCATCTCATTCTCGCTCACTTCCAGGTCCTCAATCTCGTATCGAGACCTCAGCAGGTTCTGCTCGTCCTCATTGAATCCCTGAATGTTGGCTTGCAGCCTGCCCATGACTGCCTTTCTCTCGGCAATAGCAGCCGCCGTCTCCTTCTGCATGTGGCGAGCAAGTTCTTGGGGATTGTCCCAGGTAGCCTTTCCCTTGCGGGCATCTGCTAATCGTCGCTTTTGACCAGCCTCACCGGCTCGACCCAGAACACCAGCGACGACAGCCATTGATCGCAGACTTATCGAAGTTAGTGAATTGTATTTGATGATCACAGTAGTGGTACATACCTGTCATCGTTGGCCGGGATCGTGTAGGTCACCCAAGAGGGATCCACGTTAGTGTCAATAACACCGATCGTAGGAATACTCTTGAGGCCACACTCGTAAAGCAGAGTATAGTTCTCGAGCGGGTTAAGGCAGACAACCAGATCCGGCATCAGCGGTCTGGCAACGCCCTTGTACTTCTGAAAGCCATCAAGTTCCTTGTCCTGGTGGTCCACAACCTTCATGCCCTGCAGCTTAAGAATCACGTCTCGGTTGGTGATGCTTCCGGGCGTCCACTTCGTAAATAGGTGGCAGGCACCAGCCAGTTCCGCAGCCTTCGTCACGATCTCCATCTGGCCCTTTCGAGTTCCCACAAAAAGGATCAGGCCTCCGTTGTACGCAACTTCCTCTACCACTCGTGCAGCTCGTCGTAGATGCGCTGCTGTCGTCTCGAGAGAGATGATGTGAACTCCTTGTCGCACACCGTAGATATATCGAGAGTTAGCAGGGTTCCACAGCGAAGTGCTGTGCCCAATGTGAGTTTGCGAAGCCATCAACAGCTCGAGCGTGACATCCTTGGGTGCGGGTGGATTGCTGATCAACTCGGTCGGTACGTATCGCTTCTCGACTCGTGAACCGAGACTTCGGGTGTTGGCCTGAATACGTTTGAACTCGGCATACTGCTCAGCAGGGGTAGCCGGTTTAGCAGAGTTGGGAGTTGGTTGACGTCTAGTCCAGGTAACACCCCTGTGCTCATGCGCAGAATCGGTTCCTAGGGAGAGAATGCCATCCTGTACGACCCTCTGCTTCTTCCTAGATGCTGACACAATCTTTGGCCTTAAGTTTTCGGGCCCGGCGGACGACCACTCTGTGACAGATTGTTGACTCTGAGCTCCGGCTGTAGTCGCGTTACTAACTTCGGTCGAAAGCTGTCTGAGGAGGGATCGGGTGACGGGAGACGCCAATGTGCGGCGGCCTAGAGTAATGAGAATGTGTATAATGCATTTTAAAGTCCAATTGACTTACCATACCGCACGGCGGCGTTCCTCAGTATCATGGCGACGGCGTTTTTCGATCGATTGAGCTGACGGCGTGATGCTCGTTCGACGATCACCAAATTTTGGACATGGAAAGGTGCACGGCGGAGGAGATTTTCCGGGTCCGTCTTCCGACAAGCACCGCAACAACACCACTCCAAGAGACCTCGGAGAATGGCCACAATCCTTTAGAACCAAATGTAGAATACAAATTGTTGACGAAATTCATGGCTTTAACCGACGAAAATTGAATTGAATTAAGCATTTGAGGGTAATTTCTAAAGACACATAATTTCTACATATCTACACAATCTCAAACCCCCGGCTTCATAATATCATTACTGGCTGTACAAAGGGTTCTTACCGGGCGGTAGCTCTTGCAATAGTGAACACACTCACGATGACCACAGCCAACGTGACAATAGCACCAGGCAATAGCAACTCGTTTGGCACGCCAGCAATGACCTGCTCCGGGACGGGAGGAGCCCTTGTCCTCCGTGGTCGCCTTTGCAGAGTAGACCCAGCATCGTCGTCCTCGTCCTCTTCCTCATCCCCGGACTCCTCATCGGGCCACCACTTACGCCGCTCCCGAAGGCCGGGTGTAGAGGACATTGGTGGTGTTGGGAGAGCAGATGATTCAGCGGGAGGAGGCGCAGAGACGGGAGGTTTTTCGGGGTCGTGAACAAACAGATCAACCTTGTCGTGGTGTCCGTGGCGAGCAAGAAGAATAGACTCAAGCAAGTCATGGTCAGTAGTGATGGACACGCTATCTCCCTCATCATCCATATAGCTAAGAGCAAAGCCAGCGCCGCTGAGCTTGCCATCCTCGACTGTGGGGACGCCTCCGATAGTATCGGCCTCAGCACCGAGCTTCGCAGCAACGGCTTCCACAAAAGCCGCCATTCCGTCGGTGGCAACAACCTTAACGCGGTGTACTCGGCCGGACGGGGCCTTGAACTTGAAGGGGAATGGGTACTCTTCAGGAAGCCGTGCGTCAGGGGTTTCTGGAATGGTGGATCGAGCCGGCGACTCGATACCAATGTGAGAAGCCGAGTCTCCTGGGGCGACACTGTCGCCCAGTCGCTCACGACCGACATCGGGTGAAGCGATCCGCGAACCAAGGTTTGTGTGCTGGAGGCTGGCGCTTCCTTCTCCAGACATCATTGACTCAGTCTCATTGTCCAGGGACAGCCAGAACTTATTCCAAGCAGGGCCTTCGTCGTTTGCATTTGACATAGTGTTGATTTGCTCCAAAGTAGCGTACGTGAGCTTCAGGACGTCAACCATACCAACGATCTCACCGCCATCATTCATAACGGGGAGATTGAGGTAATGGCCGTCTATGAACAAGTGTTAGAAAGCATCAGAAATGAGTTCAAGTATGTTACTTACCGTGCATCTTGCGAAGGGCAGCTTGAAGCGTCATGTCCATGGGAGCAAAGTCTGGATGGGGTGTCATGACACGAACCACGCTGCAATTGGCTGGATCAAGCCCAGGGGCAATAACACGGAGTACAACGTCCTTGCTGGTGAAGATACCCGTAATAGCACCTTGATCTTGGACGAGGACAGCCGTAGTGCGGTTTTCCTTCATGAGCTGAGCAGCTTCCTTGACAGAGGTCCTAACGCTGACTGTGGTTGGGGGAACACCGTTCAGAACAGTCTCCAAGGTTGGTCCCGACATCTTGCTGCGTAGTGCCTCAACGTATTGAATGATCTGCTGGGGTTGAGTAGAGCCCAGTTCCGACTGCACGCCCTCTAAAGCATCATATAGCTTCCTCGAAGACGAGTATGCGCGCTCCAGTTTCTCCATGGCATCGTAGAAGCACTTGGTAATATCCAAGACACCGGAAATATCCTGATTTTCGTCCATGACTGGCAAATGTCGAAATCCCTTTCTAACCATCAAATCCAATGCATCGGTGGCGCTCGTATCTGTTCGTGCGCATAGGGGGTTCTTGGTCATGATCTCGGCAATGGTGATCTGAGATGCCTTTGCTCCCGCTCCAACTACACGGAAGGCAAGATCTTTGGCAGTGAAGATACCAGCTATTCGGTCGTCATCGTCGGTGACAAGGACACAATCCTCTCGCTTGGCGGCCATCAGTTGCGCAGCCTCCGAAACGGTAGTAGCAGGCTTGATCTGAAGAGCCGGGCTGGGCTTGAGGGCTAGGACGGTGCCGGGGGGGGCCTTTCGGGTATGTCGAGCTCGGCTGGAGAGGTGCTTCTTCTTGGAGAGATCATTCTCCATCTTTCTTCGAATTGCCTATTTGAAAGCACCGTCAGTATACGACATTCTGGTAATAAGACCACGTGGTGGAAGCTCTGGTCTTGGGATGCGTGATATCGGACGGACTGACCTCATCGCGTTTGCTTTGCTTCTGCCGGCTAGCACTGACAGAAGAGCTGGCTTCACTGGGTTGAGTCTCGAGAACCGGACGAGGAATGCTGGAACCACCAGGGCTATTGCCAAAGGGGATGCCTCCTCGGCCCTGACTGCGAGTGGGCGTGCCTCTGAAGGTGTTGCCAGACATGGTGTCGGTCGGTGGAGGTATAAGGGCTCAAGAGCCGTCAACAAGGAGCGAGCAACAAAGCTGCAGCGTGACAATGGCGCGAAACCCCAGACTTTCGTTGCAAATGCTCCAAAACGCTGCGGTAATGGACAAGATGGCGGCGAGAGGAAGAGAAATGCAAAGACCAGCCAATAGCAGCGGCAGAGATGATTTTCAGCCGTGAAATGGGGTGATGTTGAAAGCGTCGGCGGATATCGTGTCTGGGTCCCTCCCTGATGCTTTTCTCGGCCTCGTGGAGACGTTGTCGCGGCGACTCGAGAACGCACTGACCACTGCTTCTTTGCCTAATTTGGAGGCAGCGGCTTCACCCGAGTATCTCCCGCACATGTTGAACATGTGACGTACCATTTCATTCACCTTCACCTTTGCTTCATTGAAGGATCACTTGGCTGCTAGGTGCTATCATCTTCCCTGCCTTATGAAAGCCATCTGCATGGGTGACAAGTGAAAGTGAACTCAACGCCTGTGTCCTGCAGCTACCCCAGCAAGACTGTGACAGTTCATCCGATGAATTGATGCTTGGGACTGGTCAAGGCCAAAGCTTGCATGAACGAGCTCCACGAATAACAGACACTGTTAAGACTAGATGAGACCAGAAGAGCGACCACGTCAGACTTCGAAACCCGATCCGATTACTTGGGTGTGGTTGAAAATTCAACACCCGATATAGTCTAAGCTGATTCGTAGATCATCCAATACCTAGTCAACCTTGTTGTTTTCTGCAAATCAGGGCCGGCTCCATCATGTTTCACCTGACGTTGAGACCGTCCTTCCGACTCAACTGAGTCTACCACGGTCTCAGTGAGAGCAGTCACTCTAGAGCTATCTAGATGACCTTCTGTATGAGTCTGGCTACGGGGTGATTAAGATTACTCATGAGAAGATAGTCCCCAGGCAAAGGACCAAGGCCCAGGTAACAAGTTCACATGAACCGCCCAGTCATGTTATGCGTAGATTTTAACGACTTGTCAGAATCTGGGGTGCGGCTCACTGGACAGCTATTCCAAGATGCTCTTACACCTAAGGGAAGTCCGGGACGCTAGTAAGTGAACGGACTCGACGAAAATCTCATGAGAGGGTGCCATAAGTGTCGATAGGATCTAAGGTGGTACACAGCCCTCAGCGTATGTGTGTTTCACTTGGGAACCTCGTTAAAAACAGAAGTGCACTACGGCTACCGTTATAACCCTTGGAATGCTAGATTACTCGCGCACGATGTCTTGTTTATACCATTGGGCATGGCAACCCAGACAGCCCGATAAACATCCAACAAAAGTCGGGGTATAGGACACGATAAGGTATGATGAGAAACAACCTTTTCCAGTATAGGCCATTTGAGACACCTGAACTACCGCTTCAAGCTGAAACGGGACGTCATCGCATCATGTGCACTTATCGACGTTGCAATCAGTGGACGCCTCTTTCGCGGGGACAGTACTGGAATTTAAGCCTCTGGAAGCTTTCACCAAATGACAGTTGCAATTGGAGAAATGGCAGAAGATTTCATTATGTACATCTTCAAGGGTCAACATATTGCCGTAAACGGTCGGAAATAAAGGGCAAGTAAATGAGGCTTGGGTGGTGATTCGCTGACTGCAACTATGCGCTGACGGACCCTGGAGACCTTCAGGGCATCATCCTCTCCAGGCCGACAATGTACTAAGGGAAAGCAGGTAGGCAGGTAACTCTAGCTGTACATGAGGTGTCTTAGAATTGGAGAGCGACAACCGCCGGGTGACGTGGTGGTGTGATGGGGTGGTCCTGTAACTTATGGCTTACATCCGTTGCCATGGCGACAATGTCAACAAAGCCAGGGTTCATTATACACGGCTGCAATCCCGCGACGTCCACCAAAGCCCGGCCTCTAAACCCACTCTTCCGATCTCTATCTTCACCTAGTACACATCTGTTCAAGAAGAACCAGACCTTTGCATATCGCATCCCGTCCTCTATCAGCCCATCTTCAACAGAGGAGAACCTCTTCATCTACCTCTCGCCTGAATAAGGCTTATAACCACTTATCCACTTGGTGCAAAGTCGACCTCGACTGAGCACGACTACAACTTCTTTCTAGCCCGGCGCTCTGTGCTTGCGCTGCGTGAGGTAGGATACTCTTGATTCGACCCGAGCAGGAAACAAAGAGCTCATACTAACGCGTAACTGAACAGTTTCGGACCAAAAGGTTCCAATCGACAATAATATCAACCGACGACAATTCCCTCCGGACTCCCTTGCGACAATATGCTGTCTTCAGAAAAGAATGGGCTTCACGCCAGGCAACGGCAACATCGTCGACAACAATCGACGCCTAATGCCTTTCAAGGCGTGAATGTCCCGTCCCTGCCCAACAACCGACAACAGGCTGTCCACCACCGACGTGGTCAAAGCCTCGACATTCGACGACGACAACAACCGACAAACCAGACAGCACGGCAGGCTATGGTAAGTACGAATACTAACAATCCAGGACTAGCAAACCATCCGCAGCATGTACTGCGAGAAGCGCAGCAGCAACGCCTACAAGCACGCCCGGGCACCGAGCATTATTATGCTAACATAGCACCAAGTGGAAGTGAGAACTATCTAATATCTCCCCATGCTTCACAATTTGACCCATCCTACTTTGACCCTAACATGCTCGCCATGAATCCCTATGCAGGAGGCCTTATGATGATGCAGAGAGGTCAGGTTGAGTATGGCGATAACATGACAGATTGCAGGGACTCCGGTCTCTTTAACTCTGACAGTGCCCTTTCGACACCTACGTTTTCGACTTTTCCCGATAGTCCTATAAAGCAAGGCTGGTCCTCCGAGGACGAGACGAGCAGCACGGGAACCTTGCGTAGAGTCAGCAGAGGAATCGCAGGACGAGTTCAAAAATTCGAGAAGATGGGGGCCGATGGCTTCTCACGACCAATTACACCACCAAATCAGAATGTTCAAGGTAAGTCTTGTCCGAACTTGTCTCTCCCATGCGTCGTGGAAGTTAACTTACAGGATGAAGGATACTTTCCCCCAACCCCAGTGGAGACGCCTCACAACCGATATCCCAAGATCGAGCCTGCTACCAGAAGCCGATTCCAGGATGGCCACGACGAATCAATGGAAGTCACTCTCAAGCCCGTCAGGAATCGAGGAAAACCACGTGCGGAAGATGTTTTCGAGGATATGAAGCAGCAGATCGATCCCTTCAGTCCCCCGAAAACCAACCCGCTCCCCGACGCCGAAACCTTCACATCCCTCCACATGCCAATGGACAACTTGAACGATGGCTTCATGAGACTCGAGCCTGATCTTGACAAGTGCCAAAGTGAACCAAATCGCTTAGAGTTGCCCTCACAACATTCCCACCACACAAGCCCGGACACGACCGCCCAGATATCACAGTTCATGGGAACGCCGGATGGCAACTGCGGCTCAGCCAATTATCAAATGCATCCCACCACTTCGACAAATTCTTCTCGCCGCGGTTCTCCTCATCGACGCACAGAATCTATTGCAAGCATGATGAGCGCAGCGAGCATTGCTGGCTTAGATATCGAAGCCACCAAGACTGAAACAGGAATTTCCCTCGAGCAAATCAACAAGTACATGGACGGACCTGATCCCGAGGATGGAAAATGGAAATGCCTGTATGAGGACTGTGGCAAGAAGTTCGGCCGAAAAGAGAACATCAAGTCTCACATCCAGACTCATCTGGGCGACCGCCAATACAAATGCCCGGAATGTCAGAAACCCTTTGTTCGCCAGCACGACCTTAAGCGACATGCCAAGATTCATTCAGGGTACAAGCCGTATGAGTGCCGATGTGGGAACTCGTTTGCTCGCCAGGACGCCCTTACTCGACACAAGCAGAGAGGCATGTGTATTGGCGGTGTCGCGGGAGTCGTTCGAAAGAACAACAGGCGTGGTCGACCACCAAAGAACAGCCGTCCTGATATGGAGACCCGACAGGAGAAGTCAGCCAAGACAAGACAGAAGAACATGTCGATCAGCTCAATGTCAGACTTCTCTGACAGTTCTCATGCCAACTCACCCGAGAACAACTACGATGACATCTTTGACGACTTGAACATGTCGTCAGTGAACTCGCAGATGCAGAATATGGAAATGCCCTCGACGGCGCCGATGGTACCATTTGCCTCTGGTACTACCACCGCGGGCCATGCGGTGATGTCGTCTTCGTCTCCTATAGACGACCTCGTGTCCACGGGAGTCAGCATGGAACGGATGTCTTCGCAAGAAAGCTTTGCAAGCGATTTCAACACGCCCCCCGGGCTCTCCCAGTCAGCGTCGCCCCAATCCGCTTTTTGGTCCGATCCTCCTAACGTTTCTGGAAGCTCCGACCCTCTGTCCAATATGGCGGTCCCTACCGAACTCCTCCACGACGACGAGGACGAGGACGAGGACTTTATGACTCGATTCACCAACCAAGACAACACCATGGCACTTGACAGCAATGAGGTCAAGTTCGAGACAGAGTACACGCCTTTCGACGTCAACAATTTGACCTTGTTCGGCGACGACCCTTACATGGGCCAAATGTAGTCTTCATTCCAGCAACATCGACAGCTTCACCATCTCTTTAACACCGATATACCACCCTGTTCTTTGGGTACTTAATAACATTGACTGGGTGAAGTTGGCTATTACTTAGCGTCATGGCATATGTTTCGGGAGCATGGGTCTCATTCTTCTATGGCGCAACGGCGCCTCAAGCGGCTGGCTATCCTTCTGTTTTGGGAGAGACAGGGTATTTCTAGATTGTCTCGGCTGTATAACATACTTTCTGGGAGGGCTTTGGGAACGGTTTGGGTTATGAGGTTCAATGAAGGCGAATGGGTTTCTTCAGGGTAAAAGCAAGACGAGCAGTTCTTTCAGAGCTGCGGGGAGTTACGATTGCTTGCTTTTATAGAATTAACGGGTATCAATACGACTTCATTGACACAATCAACTATGAACTCCCCTTTGGCTGTAGCGTGAATTCAATGTTTCCAGGGAGTTCCAAATAGTTCAAGACTTTGGTCAAACGCTCTTTGAGTTATGAATGATACTACATGCATATAATAAATTCCTACCCATATGTCTAAGCTCCGACGACTAGAAATTGGCTTTGTGAGACAGATTTGTTTGTCATTAGCAGAACTCTATATTCGGATAGTAAAACAATAAGTCTATATCTGTTTTCATTGTCGAAAACCCCGAGGCTGGATTGCCTCTGTTGGGGACATTGCTTTTCTGGCCGGGGTAATTGGTCTCCTCTGCCTTGCCGCAACGCCTCGCACTATTAAACAGCCCCCTCTCCACTGGCAGCTGACCAGCCAAAACTCCCACCTTCACAACAAAACACGGATCTTTCAATCCTTCAGAAAGTAACTCAAATGCCTTTGTTCTTTCTAGCGTTATAACGCTTGAATAAGCCATCATGTTGACGCCCACGATCGCCAACAAAGTCAACTATTTCTATGCCGCTGGAAACACGCCTGCAACTAGCCTGACAAGATGTCTGCCTCACGGCCAAGACGCTGCTATCTTGTCACTTGGCTGCGGTGACTTGCGCAACATTCTTTACACAGCATACATCGAGAAAGGCCTTCGTAAGTCATTTGGTAGACTTCTGATTCTTGCAGGGCTGATACTTTACTTAGCAAAGAGAAGGTTGGATTTCACATGCCTTGACCACGATGCGAAAATCATAGGTGCGATTAGCATCCTTCACCTTATCTACTACAACACTAACATGCTCAGGACGCAATGCCTTGCTACTTTCTCTTCTCATCGATGACGACAAAGAGATCAGTCATGACTCTTTGTGGGATATTTACTACCACATATTTGTGGATGAGGTGTCAGTCGGCCTTATTTGGAATCAAACAACCAAGCTTCTAAGCTTGTCGGAAACCCTCGACGACTGGCAGAACAATATCTACGGCCGGAACATCAAATTCTGTGACACAGACACGCTTACTGATGTTCGCCAAGTCTGGGAGCGCATAAGAGACGCAGCGGAAATGAGCAAGAAGGACACTTACTTTAAGACGTTCGAAATGAACATAGCGCCTTCTCGAGATGTCAAACAGCACTTCATCGGCAAAGATGGTTGCAGTCTTGGCGCATTGCGTTCAGCAGCACCCATTTCAGTGAAATCCGAGGAAGAGATACCTCGTGCGTATCGTCAGTACTGGAAAGAAGGGACTGTGACCCACGACCCTACTGCTACAGTCCCGAATCCAATGTTTGTTGGTCAGCTTTCTGAGAGAGAGCTGCTGCATTACGGCATAGACCCTCTGGCGGGTTATCACCTTGCCACAGCGTATGCTCCTCTCGCTGACACTTCTCCCCTAAAACCGCGGGGCATAACCAAAGGTTTCGTTGCCGCGGCTGCCGCCCGGACTCAATTCAATGAATGGGTCTCAGCTTTCAAGACTGTATTTGGTAATAAGACTGTGGTGCGGTTTGCAGTTGCTGATGCCTTACTGTTCTGTCATAGCCTCCAGAACGCGGGTGCTACTGGCAAGTCCGCCAACTTATACCGATGTCAGTGGGACTCGAGACCACTGAGGCTGGATGAGGCAACTTACGGCAAGAATGGTTCGGGTCCAACGGAGTTTGATATGATTGACACCTCAAATCTGGGTGACCACATTGGAGTTCTCAATCTTCTCATTGCGGCTGGCCCTTTGCTAAAGAACCAACCATGGGCGTCTCTATTTACAGAGCAGTTAGTAAAGGGTGACAGTTTACAGAGGAATCTACTAGAAAGTGTCCTCTGCGGGCATGTCCCAACCGTCTCTTTACTCCTCGGGTTCAGTCCTGTCCAGTATTGGGCGAACGCGAAATGCGAATCTCATGTTGATGAAATCATCTTACAACTTATGAGCGAAGGTAAAGAGCCGGGTGAAACACAGCTTCTCAGCAGATTAGCCTGGAAGCGTGATGACCATTTCTCAGGTTATACTGCAGGGCGAGGCAAGCTCCATGTTGAACCTAAAACACTTGCCCGGGTCATCTTCCAGCTCTACCTCCAGATGTTCGAGAGGGAGGATGCCTCGAAGGCTTTAAATTTGATGAACTCCCGAAGCAATGTTTATCCTTACTTCCATCGAGGAAGTTTAGCTGCTTTGCTAAAGTTAGTCATGAACAGGGTGCAGACGGATTGGAAAGACATGTGCATTGCTCTTCTGGACATGATCAGCCAAGACAAGTCGCTGATGCTGGCTACGAATCAGATGCAGGAACTCTGCGCTCAACTTCATCTCCTGGGAGTTAACACAGAACAATGGGTTCTGAATGAAATCAAATCTTTCCCAGAACTCGGTGGCTTTCATGCCTGGAAGAGCATACCTCCGGTGGTTTCCGTTACCTTGGTTGTTCCTCGGCAGAAGCTTACACGCCTATACGAGGGCTCCTTCAACATCAGAATATCGTCCCCTTCCCTAGTCGGATCTCTGAGGGCTGGACCGAGTTCGACAAATCAGTGGCACAATATGTTTGGGGATGTCCATATCGTCTTTGGAAACGTGAAAGAGGTCGGCTCCAGAAGCGACGACGACTTTGCCGTTTCTATCGAGGAGGATAGCGAAGGATGGTCGGGATCGTCGCCGCTTCTCGCCTGCTTCTATGTTCCCACGGCTTCACTTCAAGTTGAGCCCAAGTCATCATTGCTTGGCATTTCGGTGCCGCCAACTGGTCAAAACTCCAGACTTTACGGCCCGATCCTAGGCATTAACATGACTGTTTTCGAGACTAGGTTGGACACAGAGTCTAAGGTATATGTGACTAAATTCAAGCCGGGTCAAAATGCCTACCCAGCCGTGTGCGGAGGGGTGAAACCGTTTGATGACTTGGTTGAAAAGGGCAGAGACGACAGAACAACGAAGCTTTTGATTGAAGTTCCAGCAGCTGAGTCAACAATTACCACAGTCACTGGACACCTTGATATCACATCGAAGAAGGGCAAGGATCTTCTTAAAGAGAAAGCCCCTATCGAGTTACGTCAGACCAGTCCTTTCGTCATTAACATAATCTTTGGGAAGAACCAACTCGTTTGTCCGCTGAGGTTTCCCGTACCTGTTAAGTCGATAGGAGTGAAGACACGCATCGCTCGTACATCCGGCTATGTTGAGGTCATCGCACCAGTTGCAGACGCTGGAGCCTCTGAAATTCTGTCGAATTTCATCTTCCCGGCCACCTTGACTCCATCCGGACTTCCAGTGACTCTCAACACACCACACTTGAATCTTGATAATCTGCCAATCTTGAATTTGGAGAAGAAAGAGGAGATGAAGTGGCTTACTACTTTGGCTTCTTTCATGTTCTCTGATAGAGAGAGAAAGCTGCGCGGGGAGACTGACAGTGAGACCGGAATGTCGCCTGATCCAAGAGTCAACTTCAAGGAGTCGCTATTCACCATGTTCATGGTCGCGTCGGGGCTTCAGGCCGGGCAAACAGGCTTGTTTGCGATTAACCATCCCGGAAAGGGAGGCATCCACATGCTTATCTTCGTATCTGCCTTGAGGCTAGACGGAGATACTGCATCAGTGGTTCTGGATGCGGCGGTCATTCCCTTCACCATGAGTTTACTTCAGTCCGGCAAGATGGAAGCTTTCCTGTTGTTGATTCGGACGCTGGAATGCTGTACATTGAATGTTGACGATACTGAACTAATTCTCTGGAAGAAGATTCTTCCCTCACTAGCCGAGCGATGCCGCACATGGTCTCATGGTCCAAATTGCGAGTACAAGCGTCAGAAGGCTATTCCCGTAAGCCTTGAGCAAGGTGCCCAAGTTCTTTGCTCTTGCGGCAACGGTCATCTCCCAGACAACTTCGTTGGTCTCCCAGAGTGGGACAACGCAGCGTCCAATGCGGTCCGAGTCGCAATCAGCCCAACCTACTCAGTCCCCTTCGTGGAGGAGGTTCTCGATTTAACGACGTTCAAGAACCAGTCACAACTATTCCAGGGTGAAAGATGTACGAACTGTGGAAAGGCTGAGGGAGGCGGCGGTGTGAGCTTGAAGAACTGTGCCCGGTGCCGGAAGGTTAAGTATTGTTCAGTGGAATGTCAGAAGAAGGATTGGAAGAAGCATCGGGGGGAATGCGAGGAAGGGAGCTAGGGATATAGGAAGAAAGTGCGTAGAAATGAAAAGTTGGTATATGATGTGGGATACATGTGAATATCAGGGACGTTAACTAAGAGGCGTAGAAAAGTGATGGTTCGTTACCTCATAATTATTGGAAACAGTGGTTCAGATTAGATTATGAATTGCTTGGTGAGAATCGTATCGATGATTACCCTACAGAGGATTTCTCAATAAATAAAATAGCCCAATATGAAAATTGTCTCCAACGAAGACAATTTAAAAAAGCACTAAATATTAATGGCGTGTTTCTTTCTGCTGATATTACATGGACGTGGTTATTCGTTGCCTTGATCTCTCGTGGGAATCTCAAAGGTTAAGGATAACCCCTTCTTTGTCTTGGGCTTCCTAAAGACACCATCATGAGAACCAAAGTCTGAACACATCCGTAAGGTGTAACCTTTGCATTACCTGGGCTTGAGAGAAGTTTGAAGTTCTTGATTTAAAAGATCGTGTTATACTAGTTAATTTGCAACATGTTTCCCACTCGCTTTGATACAGCAATTGCATCTCCCAAGGCACTTCAATATAATTGTCTGCAATTGTCTGATCACTTATGCGGCGACATGCCCCTGTTGATGACACATTTGATACACAATGTTAGAACACTGCTAGATCTACTGATATTTCGTCCTAAAATATAGAAGCAAACTCAATTTAATTTATTCATTTTCCATTAACGTACATGATAAGCATGCGGCGCAGATAAGCATGCGGCGCAAAAATCACTCAATTCCTCCTCTTTCCATTTGATCAATTGATTCTCAATAACAAATTATGTCTCAATCAAATACTGATGCAAGAGTCCTTCTTGCCCTTCAAGCTCTTCAAAAAGACCCAAAGCTAAGCATCCGACGCGCTGCAGCTCTCTATACAGTCTCAGAACAGAGCATACGTCGCCGCCAGAAGGGCATCACTTCTCGTGCTAATTGGGCCCCAAAGCAGCGCAAGCTATCTGACCTAGAGGAACAGACGATCATTGAGTATATTCTCGACTTAGATTCCCGAGGGTTTCCTCTGCGCCTCGCTAGTGTTGAAGAAATGGCTAACCGACTGCTTACTGAGCGAGAGGCATAACCTATTGGCAAGCGCTGGGCTTATAACTTCGTCAGGCGGCAACCATAGCTTCAAATGCGTTCATTTTGCAAATATGACTATAGAAGGGCCCAATGCAAAGACCTAGCCCTTATCTATCAATAGTTCTTATTTATAGAGAATATAATAGCTAAGTATGGCATTGGATTAAATGATATATATAACTTTAATGAGATAGGCTTCCTTATAAGCATTATTAAGAGTAGCATAGTTATGATAGGTATAGAAAGGCAAGGAAACTTAAAATCAATCTAGCCCGGAAGCCGTGAGTGGGTTATAGTTATCTAGGCTATCAATATAGAAGGGTGGGCAGTCCCGCTGTTTATTATAGTTGCAGGCCAATATCATCTTGCAACTTAGTATTAAGATTATAACCTCCCGGGCAATTAGGCTATCTTAATAACTTAAAATGGCTGGACTAATAATGAGATAGGCCTTGAGTAGCTAAAGCATTTTAATCAATATATAAAGGCTCAATTAAATATTTTTTTTAATCTTCTAATCCTTAATAGGCACAGGAGCTACCATTCAACTGAATTTAAGGACTTTTGCAAGGAATATAAGATTATAACGCTTTGCATGCCCTCTCATTCATCACATTTACTTTAGCCTCTCGATATGGCTTGCTTTAGGCCGCTTAAGCAGGCATATAGCAAGTAGATAGAGCATTTAATCTAGAGCTCTATAACCTATATCTCAAAGACTGAATTCTTCCTAGCATTTTATGCTGCCTTTCAAGCCTCCCTCATAGAGAAAAATATCAAGGGGGGTTTTAGAGGGGCCGGGCTTATTTCTCTTGACTTAGAATCTATCATTCAAAAGCTTGATATTCGGCTACAGACCCCAACGCCTGCCTCAAGGGAGCCTAGCCTCCCTAACCCTTAGGTCTCTTCAATGCCAAAGACAGCAACTAAGGCTAGCTCTCAATTAGAATACCTAAGAAGGCAGATCAGTAGATATCAAAGCAGCTCCCCAGCCTCTATTTTAGAGGCCCTAAGCTCTCTTGCTAAGGGGACAGAAGCTGTGATGCATCAA